>JAVQJL010079325.1:0-52061 GCA_036024295.1 Nannoperca obscura
CCCCCCCCCCCCCCCCCCCCCCCCCCCCCCCCCCCCCCCGCAGCACCCCTGTGTCGCCATCAGAAGCATGCACCACCTGCAAGAAGGGGCCCGACATCAGCCAGGCCCCCAACCTCATCTAGCTAGGGTTGGACTGGATTGGTGTTGGTCGGTGTGGTCGGTCTTCAGTCAAGCTTTTGAAATATGCTTTTTTTTTTTTTTTTTGCTTGTTTGTTTTGTCTTTTATTTATTTATTTGTTTATTTAGAACGTATTTGCCCCACTTTTGTGTTTGTGTTTTTTTTTGTTTTGTTTTTTTACAACTTTCCAAGCAGACTCTTCCCGGCCAGGATCCAGGCACCAATCCGAACACGGAGATTAAATGCTCCAAACAGCTTTAGAGTTCAGGCAAAGCTGGAGAAGAAAAAAGGAAACAGAGTGAGTGCCCTGAAGAGGTATTTCACCTAAATAAATACATTTAAAAAAAGAAAATATTCCTCTCTTTGCCCTAGTGGAATCTAGCCATGCAGATAGTTTAGCTTTTGTAATGTCTGCCTGAGATTTGACTTCACTCAAATTTAATGCAAGTGAATGGAATGTTCTTTTTTTTTACACCAAAATTTGTGAAAAATAAATAAATAAAATAGGGTCCAGGTTTAAAAATTGGGTACTTAGTTGCTAAAGACACATCCCTTTAAAGTTTTGTTTGTCTGTTTGCTTTTTAAATAGCCCCAACATATCCCATTCACCTCCACTGAATGGGAGTGAAGACAGAAATCTCAGACATTTCAAAACCTCAACATATAAAAACTAAATTGTCTGCATGGCTAGGGAAAATATGTGAGGAAATCAAAAATCTAAATCAAAGCCATGCGTTATGTATGGACCTGAAGTCAGGATGTGCTTAGCTTAGAGACCATAAATTGCTCTCTTAAATTCAAAAACACACCTACCCGCACCTCTAAAACCCACTACTTTACATATTTTATCGTTTTTATTTGTACATAAACAGATGTAAAAACAATTTGTGATTTTTAGGGGACGTTACATGCTGTATATATTTCTTGGAGAACAACTGGGTGCAGTGTGTTTCTGTTTTAGTATGTATTAAATAAACAAGATACAAAATCTTGAACTAGTTTTTTAACTGTAAATTTATAGGAAATAGTATGCAAACATAAGTATTTGTTTTTCTGTCCTTCATTTTCCTTTAGATTGGATTTGAGATGTTCAGAAAATGAAGCTGAAGTGAAGCTAATAAAATCATAATCATCCTGTTTGCAAGAAATCTGTCTATTCATTACAGATCGCCAACATTCACCGTTTACTTCCACTGTTTCCAGTAAACTACTGTTGCCTCAGTTTTAAGTTCTGCAGTCACTGCTAGGGGGGAGACTAACAAAGCTTTGCTGCCTCAAGGCTACAAGCGGCATATTGTAGCTTTAAAAGAAAATGTTGCACAGTAAAACCCCTGAGATGATTCAAATAACCTGAGAGCCAAAGAGCTCTTGTAGTCAACCACAATAGTTGGATGCAGCATTAAGCTGTTATCACCTCACCTGGGCCTGGGTTGTGTATTCACTGCAGGGGTGCAGCTGGTGCTCCTGAGCAGTGGAAGTGCACGTTGAGCCACTTGGCATCGCGGCGATGCCACACGCGCGTCTCCTCCGACTGGCAGGAGCGCGGCCGGCCCTGGCCGTCCATGTACTGCGTCAGGCGGATGTAGGCGATGCAGGCGGCCTCCTCGCCGATCAGATGGACGTGGGGGTTGAGGATGGTGGTGTGCACCGGCTTGCTGTTTTTACTGAGCACTGTGGGGATGGAAATGTGCAGTTTAGCGGTTTGTAAAATGGACCTGTCAGCGTGTAGCTGTGTAACCAAATTTGAGAGCATTTAGCATATTTATAGCTGCCCTAGGCAACAGCCTCAAACAGCAGGAGGGACCAACTGTGAGATAATGGAGGGTTACGTGAATTCATAAATTGATCACTTTAAATTGACATTTAATGCATTTTTTTTGCCACTCTGCTACATGTATACCAAAGATTTCTAAAAGGATCAAAGGACAGCTGCATTGATTGGTAGATTCATCTGCAAAAGTCTTTAAAAGTCATTAAAATGCCTCAAAGTCACAGGGTCCGCCTGCTTTTCTTAGTAAACTCAATACCTCAAAACAAGCAGTTGGAATAGGTCAACTTGCTGTTACGGAAATTGTGATTGAGAAAATAATTGTCAGACTTATATTTATTTAACTATTAGTTGCAGCCCTAGACAAAAAAGGTAAAAGGAGGGTTTTGTCTTTATCTGGAATATATTTATATATTTTTTTTTAATCTTTGAAGCTTTGAAAATGTTTTGAGGAAGAAAATACATTCAACAAGTCAGTTAGCTCTTAAGGATACATAATATGAGTTTTGGTGAACTCCACAGGGCGACTTTATCACTTAGTTTGTCATTAAATTGTATTTTCCCCCATTCATCTAACTGAACTTGTGAACAAAAGTCTGTAGATTCAAAGAGAACCATCAAGCACTGCAGTCAATTGATGAAGACTGTGTTACAAATATAAACAACGGTGAGCAACTTACGGTTCTCAAAGTAGAACTTGTGGAAGTCCATGCCCTCCACCAGGTTTCCAAGAGCCTCTGGCTCAAAAGAAGTGAGTCCTGGGTCACAGATTCTCCTGTCAGAGGACAACACAACCATGAATAAACTGAAGCGTACGGATGTTTCCTGCAGTGAAGAAAGAAGAGGACTAAATGCTGCCAAACCGATCACCTGACTTTTACAGCTTCGGTGATATCAAGCTGTGTTGAACCCACAACAATCAATGTATTTCACAGGAAAATTGAGTTTCTTTGTGTTATTAGTGAGTAAATGTTTTCTACAAGGCACTTTAAAGATGACGACTTGTACACAAAGACATTTAAACTTACGTGTAAGCCTCAAAATCCCCATTGTTGATGGCTTCAATCAACTGCTCTGTCATCTTTATTATCTCCTGTTTACGAGCTGAACACAGAGATAGAAGAAGGAAACAAAAAGAGTGGGAGGAACAAAGAGCAGAAGAGGTTTGAGTCAGTCAGAAATCAATTTGGAAGTTGAACACACACATTCTGCTCCACATGCTCTCTATGAAGAATCTGACATTTGAAATCAATTCATCACGTGGGCTCCGCCTCTGGTGCATTTGAAGTCACCCAGTACAAAACACACGGTCCGCTCTCCATGTTAAACACAGCATCAAGAGTATTTGATGCATCTTTAACTGAAGGACTTAACCCTTTAATGGTCTCACCCAGAAAACTAAATGGAAAAAAAAATGTTTTTTGTAAATGTAAATGGTAAAGATTGAGTAAAATTACACTTAATCTGCATGAAATTGTTCTCCATTAAAGTGGAATAAGACCTGTTCTAATATATAGATTACAGAAAAACATTTTACATATAAAATAATGATGAATAAATAAAATATAATAGTCTAAACAACAACAAAATGTAAGCTGCAGTTCAGTAACTTCTGGTGAAGTTCGATACACTCACGTTGAGTTAACTGCAACAAGATGTCACAGCTCAAAATATACCATGAAAGCATACCAAACAGTTGAGAAGACCATTAAAATACAAAAACGTCAACTAAGACAACTCCAAAAAAAATTCACTGTGCACACACTGCAATGTGCTTTTAAAAAAAGCCAGATTCTTTAGGAGAAGGCAAATAATTACACAAATACGGCAGGAATTCAGAGAACGAGGCTCACAAGTCAAGGAATGTTCATTAGACAAACACTAAACCAAAAAAGCACAAACTGCATGCAAACACACTGAACGTCAGTTTGAACTGAGAAGAGAATAAACCAGCAGAGATGAACACACGTTTTAACAACATGCAGCTGCTGAGCCAGAAAAGCCAGCTAGCAAATCCACCACACCTGCATGTGACTCTCTAAGTCTGTTTATTTCCCCAAGTCGTCAAACCTTCTGCCATCGAGCGGCACAGAAAGTTAGAACACACAGTACGGATACTGCTCCAGGAGCCTTTGCACAAGCACTGCACAACCTGCCTGGCACTTACTCTGCTGCAGGTGGCCGCTGCTGCCTGCGGGGGGCGACAGAGCGGACTCTGGTTCAGGACAGGAGCTCTGAGCTGGACTGGTCTGAGGGACACTGGGGCTGCTAACAGCCTCCTGCAGCGGACGAGCTGCAGGCACGTACAGTCATCCCAGTAAAAAAGAGATGTGTTTAGCAAAGCTGAGAAGCCATAAAACTATTTACATGGAATTTAACATTGTTTATTCAAGTATCAAGTAGCGATTTACGAAATTCAGAGTTATAGATGAACATTTCCGTCAGGCCTGGATGCCAGTAGATGGCAGCACAGGAGGGCAGAGTAGTTGGTGGGAAGAGTGGAAGAGAAATGGTCCGATTTTTAATTTAGTCTTATTTATGTGGAGCATTTTAACGTCAAAATGCCATGTTTTGCTTTGCTTTTGCTTTTGGGTAGAGTTGTTGCTGGAGGACTGTTGTTGGGTGTAAGAGGAAAGATCAGGACACAAAGGTCAGAGCTGAGAGTTGAATCAGGTAAACTTATCCCGACTTACAGGTGGGTGGTGGGCAGTGAGCAGACACAGTCTGGATCTCTTCCTCAGTCGTGCTGCACTGGCTTAACACTGCACTGTCTGTACTAGTCGACTCACAGGCAGCCACTGCCCCCGAGACAAACAAAGAAATACAATGCACACTGACAGGGAGCCTGAGAGGACGTGTCTACAATCTAGTAGAAATACTTCATTATTTAAATGAATCAACTGTTTAGTCTGCAAAATGCACCAAAAATATCCAAAAACTATTGAAACATGAATTGATTTGTTGATTGACTGAAAATGAATCTGCAACTATTGTGATACTTGGTTAATCATCATTTTTCATGCAAAAATGCAAATTATTTAAAAGTACCAGCTTTTCTAATGTGAAATGTTCTGCTTTTTTTGTCATTTATGATTGTAAACTGAATTTCTTTGGCTTTTGGACTTTTGGTCAAATACAACAAGAAATTTAAAAACATTACAAAACACCGTGGGAAATTAAAACAAGTATTTCTCACTTTGTTTTTTGTTTTTTTACATTTGACAGACAATAAGAGAGAAAATAATCAGCAGATGAATCAATAATGAAAATTATCATTAGCTGCAGCCCTAAATAATACCCATCACAAATGAGACATCAAACAGTACATAAAAACAAAGAAAAGCAGCAAATCCACACATTTGAGATTAGATTTTTCCTTCAAATTATCAAAATGGTTGACTATTAATTTTCCTAATTTTACTAAATGTATTAACACTACAGTCTAGCTAGCACTGTAAATCACTTATCACAACACACCAGAAAGTTGGAAAAAATCAGCAGGACAAGCCACCCCATGTAGCCAAACCTCTCAGGTGACTTGCGCTTTAACTTTAAGAAGCTTTATGCACGAGTATCAAGGCCACATTAACTCTTAAGTCGAACTAATTTGTATGATGAAACCCTGTTCTTACTCCAGCACTACATTCAAACTCAGCTACATTTGAACTTACACATATTTGGTGCAACAGGCTGCAGAATTGTTGTCATGCAGAATATGTGACATCCGGGTCACTTTATTCTGTAACTTCCCAACCTTGTGTCTTTGTTCTAGAGGGTGAACTTCACTCTGATTTGTTTTGTTTTTTTAAACAATCGAGGAGCTGATGAAACCCAGCACTGTTTCAGCCAAAGCAACTTAAATAAGTTAATTCAACCTCAGAGAAAGACAGAGGAGAGACAACAGGAACAACCGTCTCGAGATTGCATGTCAGTGATGATCCACTATAAGATCAAGTGCTGTTAAACTCACAGAAAGCCGCCCTTCAGTTAACTGGATTAACTCTTTTCAGGAAAGCTGCAAGTAGCTCTGTCCTACTTCATTAAGCGGTCATCAACAGTCATCCCCGAGCTAAAGGCGACTAGTTGGTGTGTGATGGTGGCATGCACACTCTGACTCACAGCAGCAATCAAAATGAGGCGCAGGTACCCACATATGGTAAGCAGAGGTGAATAATTGAGCCTTTGCAGATCTGGAGAGCAGCGCTTTGCACACAGCTGTGTGTATTATCAATCACATTCTGTTCAGTTTCTCCTACAGATCCTCGAGGTTCTCCACACTCAAGCCATGGATCCACTTCCTAATACCACCCTGACTAAAAGCCACTATGTGTACCGCTTTAATGCAACTACAGCATTTATAAAACTATTGTAATTAAAGTATTTGTTTGTAGGAAAATGAGACATCCTGGTGAAAGCTAATTGCTTTTAACTCACTAACTTTTATCATCAGACTGTTTGATGGATGATTATTAAAATAACCACAAAGGCTTCTCATGCTGCATTATTTAATTGTTTTTCGGCCAGATAAACTCCAGAAGAAGGTGAGAAACGCATACCTCCAACATATTATCTTTCTATTCATATTTGTACAGCTGGAACAAGTGATTTTTTGGGGGCACTTTTGCTTAAAACTGATAAACGTCATCAATTGATGATGAATTATGAAGCAGCTCTACCTAACAGAACCACATATACAAACATTTTCATTGTAAAACAAAGGCTCTGTCCTTTGAACTGACAGGAAGGAGCGACTTTAAGAGGAACTTGTAATAATAATAATGAGTGAGTAGGAAAAGGGATTTGCTCTGAAGGATGGACAAAGTAGCAGTGACCTGCTGTTTGGTTACGAGGCTCTCTTAACAACCATTACGCCACCGTGTTGTCAGTTTGAACAGGGGACGTAAATAGCAGAGGTATATTCTTTGAGATAGCAGCACCGTGTTTACATCCAACTGTTCATGTCACATTTGTCTCTCCTGTCATGCTCAGAGGCATCTGTCATTTTTCAACTACTAAACTTACTGGATCTCCAGGCCTCCATTACCCTGACTGAAGTTGTGGAACAACAGAGTAGACAGTTGCCTGAAACCTCCACCCAGCAGACAGGCATTAATATAAAGTGAAGAAGTATAGTGTGAGATATATATTGTCAGATATATTGTAATATTTTTCGTTGTGATCTGGAGTTCAACAGAGTGGCAAATAAAACCTGGACAAGATATAAAGTGAAGAAAAACAGGCATGCAGAGTAGGTGAAAGTCTGACAAGTACCTTTCCTACCTTTCATCTCCTCCTCTTCTGTGTTATTACAGCTCTCTGTGGAGCCCTGTCAGACAGACAGGAGACAAAGGAAACACAAACACACAGAGAGACATGGACGGAGAGAAAGATGGATGACGGGAGAAAAGAGACATAGCAAGAATAATCATTCTTTAATGTGTTAGGTAAGACGGGGCTTAAGAAGCTTTGGACACTTTGCCCATCAGGACACACAAACAAACTGACGGACAGATGGACGGGTGCACAACTCCCTCCCAGGAGCACAAACCAGCCAGGACAGCAGTGAGCAGCAGTGCAGACACATCTCAGGGCAACAGAGTGTGTGAGCTATTTGAAATTGTGTAGCTAAGGTTTTGATATTGACATTTTGTTTCTGGTATTTTTGCCATTATTACAGATTGACAGCTGAAGGGAGACAGGAAAGGCAGGAGAGAGAGATGGGATGCAGCAAAGGACCCAGATCGCTGCAGTAAGGACTCAGCTTTAACAGGAAGTGCATGTTAGTCTGTAACTGCTGCTTCTAAGGAAGCACGGCAGTAAAGGAAAAGTCTGTGAGAAAAGTGTATGTAAAGAAAATAGTGTAAAAGCGTGGCATTTAAATATCTAGTGATACTAGTATTTTGCAAGCTTGTGCACCAACAAAACAGCACAAGCAGAAGGCAGGATCCTTATTCAGTAAAAAGTCTGACACCATCGGAAGAAAACGTTAGCGTGTCGACGTTAAAGACAGTACGTGTAGGATTTTCTCTTTCACTGAAAATTTGAAATAAGCTGTTATGCTGTATGGATCCTGAAAGCACCACCAGAATAACTATATACTTTTACAGTGTTCAATCATAATCAATTCAGGGTTTCATGTAGCATTTTACAGTGGAGCCGGCCCACCTCGCATGATGGAAGTTAAAGAACTTAAGTTTATAAATGCATCCTTTATAAAACTAAATGTGTGTTTGTTTTTTATTTTTATGAATTGCTTAAAATAAAACACTGAAACTCTACATTTATTCCAGTGGCTCCATAATGGTGCACCTTCACTACAAGCAGTTGTGCTGATCTGCTTCCAAATTTGGGGAGTTCACAGGATTCAGCTCTCCGGTGAAATCCCTTTTGGTAATCAGGAAGGGAAATAGTGAAACACGCTGACAGCCGCCAGCTCACATTAGGTGCGCAGGGAAGCGCAGAGAGTCATTACAGTTGTTTTGACAGAGAAAATCCTCCACGAGTGTTAGCAGCGGCTGGTGGCTAGTGGTGGGAGAAGGGAGGGGCTTACCTTGGTGCCGTCAGCTGGGTTGTGTACAACAGTTGTCTGGGCTTCCTGGGGGGAGGTAGGAGACACTTTACCATGCAGGGAGGGGTTGGGTGTGGGGGCACCAGGGAAGATGCCAGGGAATACAAACGTATTCCATGACGACAAACATACAAAACAGACGCATGTGCGCACGCCACAACAAAAGCACAAGAGCTGCTGTACAGAGGCTGTGGAGCATTTATGGTGATCAGATAGATAACGGTGTCAGTCGCTCTGCCATTTACCAGCATTGTGGCCCCCAGGAACATTTTAGAGTTTTCAAAATGCACAAAAGCAGCCATGAACACATATATTTAGGGCCATAACTGAGGAGGAGGGTTCTGTGGGTGACTGCATAAGTTAATGAACTAGGGTAGCAAGCTCTCAATAAAAACCTCAATACTTTGGACTCGGTAAACCACTTCATCGTTTATGCTGACCGGCTTTCATGAGAGTATCACAAGTGTGATCTGGCCAAAGTATTTACATTTTCTTGTGTTATTGGAGGGCAGTTATCCCAGTTCCCAAGCTGTTGTCACTTAGCAAATGCACACAGGCTTTTACCCCTACATGCCAAATCATATTAGCTCACAGCTCAATACTAGATGACTTTATTCAGTCCGTAAATTACACTCATTGTCAGTAACAATAGCAATCACTATCCTGAGCTGTCTGATGTCATGAACACTTTGACTATGACTGTGTGTTTGTGTCACTCCTCATCCTCAACCTTGACCCTGCCACAGAAACGTTAAGCACAAAGCAAATCAGATCGACACTGGACCCAAAGTCCAGGAACTACAACCATAGAACATGCAGCCCCTTTGATGACATGGTAATATGTGAAATATAATGTGTTTAAACTGGTCTGAGGAAATGCAATCCTTTTCCAAATGCCTTGCCTCAGTGTTCTTAATTTTGCTAGTTTGGCATCTATCTTTCTTACTATACATACTGAAGTGAGCTAAGCCAGTTAGCTTAGCACAAATGCTGACAACTGGGGAGAAAACCTAGCCTGGTTCTGTCCAAAGGTAACAAAATCCACCTCCAAAGCTCACTAATTAACACGTTATGTCTCGCTTGTTTAATCCACACAAAAACCAGAGTATAAAAATGACTGGTTTTTACAGGACATTATTTTCAGACAATTTATTTCTATTATTTAAGACAAGTCTCCAACGTGTTAATTGGTGCCTTTAGATGTGCTGGTAGGTGGACAGAGCCATTTCCCCCCAGCTTCCAGTCTTAATGCTAAGCTAAGCTAATCGCCTCCCAGCTGAAGCTCTTAACTTAACGTTAGACAATAAAGGTGGCCTAGATCTTCTCATCTTACTCTCTCCAAATAAGTGAACTGTACATTTTTCAAAATGTTGAATTATTCCTTCAAACTGTTGGAACTATGCTACTTATATTTAGTAGTTATTATAATAGTACTTCCATGGGTATTGTATCAGACTGGCTTAACAGCCACTAGTGTATACATTTCTGTCACACCTCTGAATGGACCCACGGGAGCTTATTTCAAACTTGAGGCTGGCTTTGTTCAAGTGCTATCGTATGTTGTATATATGGCTCACTCCCATTGCTTATATGAAAACAGGGGCTGCATCCTCATACAAGTATGATCTCTCTGTTACCCATCCACTCTCGCTCCTGTTTTACCCAGAAGTCCTCAACATTTACAATTCATATACCGAAAAGCAATTTGTAAAAGGTCGTTTTTTTAAGTAGTAGTAGATTGGACCTTTGAGGTTTGTTTTGCTCTGCTTTCCAAGAAATTGCCATAACTGTGTTTTTCTGCAAAGACAAACCATCAACAACGCTCAGGTGACACGGTTGAACACACAAAGGAGTCACCAGGATGTGGCTGAGCAGAACTTGATTGAAGTGTCTGCTGTTGTACCTCAAAATGAAAGTCATTTGTCTACCTGTCAGTGCTGTGCACTGTGTAAACACATATATACGAGTGTGTCCACAGGAGGTCTGGGTAAAACACAAGCCAGGAGAGGCACTCAATGGCATGAACCAGCCGTTCAATTTAAAAAATCGTCAAATCCACTGCTTAACATCACAGTTTGTGTTCAAAACAGAAGCAAAGAGACAGAGGATGAAGGACGAGAGAGAGGACGAAGTACAGAGAAGATTTCACTTATCATTGGATGTGACAAAAAGATGAGGAGGAGACAGAACAAAACATTAAAAAGGATGGAAACAATGAAATGATGCCGTAAAAAGCAATGTGAGAGAAACCAAATAGAGATGAGGTACCATTGGTGCTGAAGATGACATGCTGCTGTCTTTGGTGCTGCTGCTGCTTACTACACTGTTTTTACTGTTGTTTCCCTGCGACTGGGGCAAAGAAACACAACACAGAATGACTCCCACCGCTCCCACTGGGTCTAAACCATAAACCAATCGTAGGAGGTCGAAAACGGGAATGGAGCCATTACACAGCCAATTTAAATATTCAACCTATTATAAGTGAGTTTGATTTAAAACTACACAATCTGGGAGTCGGATGGATGTGCAGGAGTTCAATGCTTAACAGATTTATTTGAACATCTGAATCAATATTCTGCCAATTGTATTGTTGCATTCTCCTGTATGTCTGTTGAGCACGTAGCGTCACAATTTAATCCGTAACATGAGCCTTGTTTTGATCGTCAGTAGAACTTGTAGAAACAAAATTGACTTCCTAACTTGTTTAACTGACATGAGTCATTTTTTGTCTATTGTACATCTTTGTATTGACTGACTGAAATGCTACTTTGAGTGTAACGTCCTGGTCTATGCTGGCATTTAATGTCTACAACTTTTGCAGACACTGCAAAACATTAAAATAAAATAAAAATACAGAAAAGTTAGTCAGCAATCGCATTTTAAAACAACAAAGATATTTTCAGAGTTGATTTTGAGTATTTTCCCTGCACTTTTACAAATAGTCAAAATCGATATCTGCTGGGATTAAAAGAGAAATCACAAATTTGTCCAGCAACTGGTGGCACAATTTCTGGCAGCGTCGCAGCCAAAGTGTCAGACTCAGAATATACATTTAAATTAAAAGGTAACCAGTTCAGGTCTGTGCATGCAGTGAAAGGCCTTGATAACAGGTTTGTCTCTAATTATGGAGAACAGTGTGTGTGCCTATGTGAAGGTATGTATTGCACATTGTTGTTTCCCTCCTCAAGCTCATGCAAAGTATGCAACAGCTTAGTTCACCCCATGGTCTCAAACAGACCCTGTTCATTTGCTTTGATTCTTGAATTTTGACGATGCAACCCTCAGTCAAAACATCAATCAAACACTAGCTTGCCAATAAAAAAAGATACATCAAAAGATTTTGAAAGAATTATAACAATTTAAGTTTGGTTTCAAACTCATTTCTGTGAAATTGAAAATACATTTTCAGCACCATTTTGTGGTTTCAATGTTCCCTGCACTACACATTGGTTACTACACATATTGTCTATAACTATACAATTTTACTGAATTAACATTTCTGTCTAAAAGTGCAGTGGTGCACCCTGCAAAGCCGGAGCATATACAATACAAGCAAAACGAGTTTTAATTCATCTGAAAAATGAATCACTGGCTGCTTAAGAAAACAACTGATAAAACAAGTCATGCAACATTAAGCCATTATAAGCATATTTGAAGGTCTTAATGTCTTAAAGTAAATATAAATATATTGTTTCTAATGTTATTGCGAGGTTTCTTATATTTTTTCATTGTTAAAAGTTTTTAGGGGAGTTTTTCCCTCATTCGAATCTAATTCGGTCTAAGTATTATACTAAATTTGTGAAGTAGCCCTGTAGTTTTGTGTTGCTGGCTCGTTCACACATTTATTTTGGTCTGGTTTTGTTGGAACCTGAAAGCCAAAATAGTGGCTCAGCTGCATAACAGAGGCTTAGATTATAGCTATAGATTATAGATGGAATGTGACGTGAACAAGAAAACACAGTTGGACTCTCCACCTCGGGTTAACTGGAGGGAAAGGAGAAGCTTCTTGAATGCAAATCAGTATTCCCAGTATTACACCAATAAAAGGTTAAGGGCAAAGTGCTGAGAGGTTGTTAAGCTGTTTTTCTACAACTCAGAGATGAGAGAATACCCCAGTGTGACTTTAAAGAGCATTTTGGTGGTCTCCGTGGCCTATTAGGAACATGTTCTAACAGAAAAACCCAGAGACAAGACAAGACAGTTCCTTCAAGAAGTGCAGATATGCAGGCTATATTTACATTATTTACATTAAATCATGTATAGATGCTTGTGTTTGGACCGCATTTAACATTTGAGAGGTTTGGCTTCTTTTGTCAAGTGAAAAAAACTATGGTTTGTAGAAAAATAAAAACATGTTTATCTTTCAAGCAAGGTATGTAAAAAAAAGTATCCTTCTGGTATCAGTACTGAAATGTATGTATTTTATCAGTTTATAGGTTTACATTTCTAGCGAGTAACAAGCAATATTTTTTATTTATTTATTATGATTTTAAGTAAAAGTAATTCCTAAATAAATGCCAAAATAATCAACTAAAACTTTAATGTATTTTTAGTTTATTTACACCACTTCTGATATGCAGTGTGATATCAGGGTGAATATCTGCAGGTGACCAAGACAGCCGTTTTATTTAGAGGGAGAAAAAAAAACTCAAATGAAAAATAATGAGGGTACAATAAATATGCAATAATTGAAAAAGGGAAAATTATGGTATATTGATGTTTACAGTGATTAAAATGTCCCCTCACTACTGTGATGATCAAGGATGTTGGTACGTAAGCCAAAATGCCTGATCTGATCTTATCCATAGGCAGATGGGTCAGACATCGGAGGAGGATAACTGGAAGGTGAGTGTGAGTGTGTCTGTGTGTGTGTGTGTGTGTGTGTGTGCGCGTGTGTGTTATTTGTCAGGAGCTGGAATGGTTTTGGTGGTGCTTATGGCAGTAGGGGATGCAGGGATGTTGGATGGAGTTGGGAAATCCAATAGCAGACGAAAACTGTCATAGACGAAGCGTCAGGCATCTCCGCCCCAAATAAAAAGGAACGAACAGAGAGGAGGAAGGGGAGGACTCGGAAAGACGGAGAGAGACAAAGAACGAAAAAGGAATGAAAACGACAGAGCCGATCTCACCATCAAACAAACACTCGAGCTGGACTTCCTTTTCTGACAGACAGCAATGGAAAGGAGGAAAAAAATAAGGGGTCACCGGGAAACAAGGAGCGAATCAAAAATAGTAAAAAAGTGAAGTTGCCAGATTGATCCCAGAAAGAGAGAAAAACAAAACAGCTGCACAAGATAACACAGGAACAACGATGAGACAAAGGGACACTAAGAAAAAAACAACCAGCTGCAAAAACTATTTTTAAAGGAGAACTGAATGATTGAAATCATTGGTTGTGCAGTTTATTTGATTAATGTTTTGGGGTTGTTTTTAGGGGGGTTTAGTTATTGTATGTAATGGGAATTTATTTTGGTCCTTGTTGATCATGGCGCTTCACTGCATGCATTGACGCTGACTGTCGAGAAAACCATGAGCACCAAGACACGATGGCAGCTCGAATCGCTGTGAATCAAAGAAAAACCTGTTGGTAAAAAACCCCAGCATTTTAACAGCCTGTTGGTCTTTATTTTGTCCCTTACGTTCACTTTAATCTCAAATCTGTATTATCTCTGCCCCACCTTTAACTGCTAACTGATCATGTGGCTCCTTCTTTAAATATTGATACACATTTTAAAGACCTAGGAGCACCAAGGCAGACCGGTAATCCAGCTAAAAGAACATACCGCTTTTTCCATACACTCATTATATCAAAGATAGGGTGACAGACCAAAGAGGAGGAGACAGCAGATAATAGGAAGAGAAAGACAGAAAAGTCAATAAAAGAACTAAGAGAACTTACCTTCACACCGTCAGACTTTTTGTTTAGTAAGGTTTTGCACGCTGAAAGAAAGAGAAAAGATGGTTAAAGACACAGCCTCGTGAACTGTTCACCCAATTTAAGAGTAAAACTGTTGTATGAGGGACAATCCCATCCAAAAGTATTGTTTACTGGAGATAATGAGGCCAATCAAATGTTTTAAGGGAAATTTGATATGGATGATACAGAAACAGCAAACAAAAAATTAAAAGCTGAACTTGAAAGATTGAAAGAAACTGATAAAAATTCAAGAATTTTGCTTTAGAGCATGAATTCCTTGCGGAAATTAGCCTCCATAACTCAACTGAAATTTGGGGTTTTAGAGGCACTTTTGCTCAGAAGCCCTCAACGAATCAGATAAAACAATCAGGAAATGTGCCTTAAAGCTTTTCTACATCAATTTTCAGTTTCTTATATCCAGTTTTACCTTTCATTGTCATGTGATCAAATATTACATTTCCCCTTCCATTTTCTTTTTCTTTTGAACACTTAATTCATATTTATTCTTGGTTGTAGAGCATCAAAGTAGTTAACCATTTTCTATTTTAATGTTCTTTTTGGGCAAAATAATCCTCCATAACGTCAACATTTTTGAGAGCAGTTAAAATAAAAAATATAAAAAGCAGGTAAAACAAATTTCAGCAAAGTGTCAAAGTACACAACACAGTTAAGCAGTACTACTACTACTACTACTACTACTACTACTACTGTTTAATCTGTTGGCCTCCTTCCAGAAGGCTTCCAGGGTGGAAGAATGACTAGATGGATGAATAAATTAATGACTGAATTGTGAAAAGTTACAAAACTGAGTGTCACCAAGGAACATTTATTTTAGTGTGATACAGCTAACATTTGTTTATGAAAAGTGGCAAGTAGGAAGGAAAAAAATTACTTTTGCTGTAGGTTAAACACGTCATACTGTAACCCAACCAGTTCAGGTTATATCAGGTTATCCCGACCAGTTATAACCAAAGTTACATGAAAATGACACCAACAGACACATTTAACAAGAAACTGAATAAAAATGTCCACTTGCATGCACACACACAAACAAACATGGATAAGAATAAACACACACACTGTATAAACATATTTGTTATAGTTGTGTTCCAGTGATCCTCCCCTTACCTTCCATTTATAAAGTAGGAAGAAGGGCAATGAAAAAGGCAAGAAGAGAGTAATGTATTTAATATCTGCATCTTAACATCGGAACTGAAATCTGAAGATGACAACTGCAGGCACAAACACCTGTCAGGCTTTCACTGAACGTTAAAGGGCATTCTTTAAATCATTTTCACAGAGGTGGTGGGTTCATGCGATGACGGTGGATTTATCAACGTGTCTGGCATGCAGCATCCACTTCAAAGTCTGTGTCTTAAAAAGTGCTGAGAAGTGCAGTTCCCAACAGTTACGAGCAGAAACCTTTAAGTTCAGGACTTCATCTCAAAACCAGATTCTTCACCATCTTACTCAGTAAGTGAAGAAATTTAACAATCAGAGCATAAAGAGAAATCCTTTACTAACAATGTATCTGCATCCACTTGTCGATCAAACCGTGATTCCTGTATGAACGACCTTTAAGCAAGCAGCTTGCCCTTTCATGTGACTGACCTGTAAAGGATCCAGTATGCTTCCTACAAACTAGTCCCTACAAACTAGGAAGGATACGCCGTGAATCATACAAATGGGGATAAAAAAAGCAGTTTGACGATCCTACGAGCACTTTGTTTGAAGCATACTAACGCTTTTAGGTTTTTTGTTTTTTTTGTGGTTTGGTCTGTTCACACAAAAACAACGGAGCAGGCAGGAGAGAGGAGACAAAGAAATATAGATAACAAAGCACGCTGTGCATTCTGTTTATCCAGCTTCCCATGCAGGATGGCATACTTTACTGTACTGTGCACTCATACACATGCTTGGCTGGCTGTTAGTGCCAGAGCCATGCAGAGGGAAGGTTGCAGCGAGCACGGGCAGGCATCGACTGGGCATCTGCCGAGTTACTCTGAATACAAACCAATTCAAAGGAGGCAAAACTGGAAGTGTTACGGATGTTGAATGCTGCTAATGTCTATTTCTATTTGTAATGTAAAAGGTTAAATGGTTATGCTGCAGAGCAAAGGATATGCAGCCTGCACCAGCTGTGTTAATGCAGAGATGTGTGGGAAGGAGGTCAGAGGGTCATGCTGGGAGTCAGTTAAGTGGCTGTTGTGTTCGACACAGGAAATTAAATAGCCAGTCCTGGAGAGGAGCTCTGTTCATTAGAGCGTCAAAACACGCAGCAGCACTGAAAGGTCAAGAGCTGAGCTTCGTTTGTAGTTTCCATTTACATGTTTGTGTGCGTAAGATGCCCCAGTGCAATGACGACCATTCAAAAGTGATCCACCGGTGTGCAACAGCAGCAGGGAGCAGGTGGAGGGGTTCAAGCAGCCCAGGACACATGCCAATAGCCTGAGTACAAAGTTGGCAGTGCCGGACTCCAACACCGCCTCAAGCAGACGTACCTTCCTGCGCCATTGCAGCCGTGCTGGTGGTAGCGGCAGGGCTGGTATGCTGCCGTCCCACTATTGAACAGAGAGGGATTCAATGTGGAGGCACACTAAAGCCTGACAGCCTTTACATTTTCGGGATTTCTTAAAAGTTTAATAAACTTTAGAGTATTAGACAAGATTGACAAAAAAATGGGTTTCCATAAGTGTTTGGATCAAGCAGACACACTGATCCCGAGTCACCCAATGAGCTGCTCATCATTTGACATTTTACCTTTAAAGACAAGATTTTCTCTGATACCTATCTCCTTTTTTTATTCAGATGAAGGGAAGAAGCAGATGGAAAATCCTCTCGGCACCAAAATCCTTGCACCCCAAGAATTATTAATCTTATTTCTGTGGACATTCACTTGATAGAGGCGCCTACAGTTATGTATAAAGCAATTCAGAGGTCTGGCTAACTGCCTTCTTCAGTCTAGATCGATCTTGACCAGTAGAAAGTAGTTGGCCGTAATCCACAGGAGCTGCTTTACTTACATGATAGCATATAAACACAGGGCCAATAGCGTTAATGCGTTAGCCTGCTAGGCCATCGTCTAGACCACAAATTGGGTGTTCAATCAAAAGTGCACTATGTTTCGGTGATCAAACTGCTTACGAGGAGGAAATCCAAGCCAAACCCCTGAAGTGCGAAATCAAAACTGCAGACAAAGCTGACAAGCAAAGGTTAAAGGAACTAGATTCAGGCCAAAGAAAAAGAGGTAAAGATGCAGAACAACAGCGATATGTAATTTTTGGCCTCTCAGAACAGGAAAAGTCATTACGAATAAACACTGAAATCTCTATTGTTAGATAAGATGACAAAACAGACTTGTTTTTTGGTCACAAAACTGCTCAATTTCTCTTAATCCAGGTGATTATTTGCATGTATTCATTCAAATATGTATTATCAACAGCACTGGGCCCCATTTAAAGTCCTTTTGTCTCTTGATGTGCTAAAGCTCACCTGAAAAGTTCCTGGACACCAGCATCGTTGTGAGGATAGCCCCCTAGAAGCACACAAAAATCAACGTTATACATGCGTGCGTGCGTGTGTGAGTGTGTTTTTTAGTGTGTGTGTGTGTGTGTGTGTGTGTCCATGCTCACTTTAAGTTTCCTCCTGGCGTTGAACTTGCGTAGACACTCCACAGTCTCTTGACGGTGCATCATGGAGGCCACAGTGGAGCGTTGCTGTATGTAGAGAAGGAGAAACAACATTATAGACAAACTTAAATGTAACACCATGTCATTGTAGACGTGAAGGCACTGCTTTCACTCCTATATAATCAATTCTAAATGACAGGGCTTCCTAATAAATGAAAATAATGCACATGGTCAAGACAAAGATCACACGCTTTGTGTCACATTTCTCCAGCCAAGTCCATTATTTTCTATATTAAATTCTATATATATATAAGTTCCAACTCCCCAGTCCATTTTTTTAAGTTTTTAGTTTATAGTCAGTTTAACATTTCAGTTCTTTTCACCGGTGGGTGTTAGCTCCTGGTCATGGTGTCCTGACAAAGTATTCCTAAATCAAGTCAGTGTATGACTGCTTAATAAGGTAGATAGTAAGATCTAGATCAGTATTTTACATGCTGGAAAGGATTCCTTTTGATTTAAAAACCACAGAAGACCACGAGTGTGACTTACGCAGACCCAGGGATGCTTGAGGGCCTGGTCGGCAGTGATTCTTTTGGCAGGGTTAATCGTTAACATCTGATTGATCAGATTCTTGGCCTCAGGGGTCACCGTGTCCCACTCTGGAGAAGGAAACTGAAAGAGGGAGATGAGGAGGATGAAATGTTAAGAATGCTTGTTTATTATGCTTTCATTGAATGCATATACACTCATATATAGTTTTAAATTATTATGCGTGTGTCTGGACCAGCTGTCCAAGAAGAGGAATGCACTTGCCAATAGTGCATTAATTAGAGATTTAACACTCAAATTCAACTTGCAATTTAATTAAAATTAAAGGACTAGTACAATTAAAACATTTTTAAAAAAATGTATCAAAAGCATGAGAAGTCCTGCATCTGCAAACTACAAAATCTGCTAAAACACTGGGCAGTAAGGCAGAAATCACAGCAGCATGTATCAGCAGGTATGGCATTTCACCGCGACATCTACAGACTGGACGTTATGTTGGTACTGATGAACAGGATACATGGTTAAAATGAAACTGAAAATTAAATGTACGTTTTTTTCATGTTTCATGCAAAGATTATGACTACCCTCTGTTGAAAATGTATCAAAGAGTCTGAGATATTTTTGGTTTGTGTTTATTAAAGTTCACCATTAATGAAGTAAAACCTTTAGTATGTAACATGCATAACATGTGAAAAGGTTTAATGATTTGTCTTTCTTTGACAAATGGTATATATAGATAGGTATATAAGATATATAAAAAAATGATGTCATTGATTCTATGTTGAAGGACAAAGCTGAGAGATTTTTGGCTAAAGTCAATGCATGAAGCTCTTCAGTGGGTCCAGTTTTAAAAGTCAGCGTAGCTTCTCTCCGTCCAGTCCCGCGTACCTGCCACCCTCATCCCTTCATCCAAGTAGCATAAAGTGCCAGCAAACATGTTGGCTGCTAAAAATCTAAGCAAGCTGTCAAAAGACCTTTGCTTCAAACATTAATAAGCTTTCAATTACTGACAAGTAAAAAAAAAATAGAGATTCAAGGTTTCTGCATGACAGAAGTGCACATTATTACTTGTCACAGTCACTTCATATCAATGCTGATATTATGCACATGCATTAGATGTGGTTGCTTCCAATTATTGAAATTAATACGAGTAATAAATTCCTATCTCCCAGAGGACTATGAGAAGATCTGATAAATAAACCTATTGCTCACTTTTTTCTATGGCAAGATGAAAATCGTGCAATAACAAGTAGCAAGCAATTGAAAACTAAAATTAAATTTCTAAATTATTTGCACCACAGAATTCGGAAGTGTGTTATTTGATAAGAGCTGAAGGTGTCCTGTAGGGCTCATTTTGAGGTTCTGTCCTTGTTTTTCCCATTCACATAAATTATGATTATGTATTAGACTTCACAGATGGAGCCCTCTGACAGACACTATGGACCTTCACTCTCCATGCACTGAAAATGTGCAAAACACACGCTCAGGCAGCCAACCTGGGGTGAGCCTGCAAATATGAGCACCGTAAAAGAAGGGCTTTTATTAAAGCTAATCTTTTATTTTAATAATGGATAAAATGACAAACGTAAGTTCTCAAATAGAGGCCTTTATTTACCTGAATGGTAGAGAGAGATTATTTCTAATTAATGCAAACCTAAAACTGTTGCCATGTTTACCTGATGAACATTTCCACAGCATTAATTCCATCAGCACAGCAAGAGTCACATCAGGTGTTTCACTTTGCCTTTTTTTTTCCAGGATTATCTTAAACTACCATGAATGAAACACTTCCTCCAGTATTTTCATATTAAAAGTTTGCAGCCTCCCTTTAGGAAGTGTTTTTTTAGCTTAATATATATCATGAATATGGCAAATGAAATTACTGGAATAAATGTGTATGTATGTAAGTATGAAAACCTTTCATCTCTTAAATTTGGAGCAGCAGAGTCGTGAGTATAACATGAACTTTATTACCGAGCAGCCTTTATTTGTTCACCCGAGCCACAATTTCAGGCTTTCACATGAGAATTTACGGTATGTTTAATGTCAAAGGTGTACCTTTCAGTGACAAACCCTCAGACAATTATCACCTGACTGTAGTTCCCCTCGGCACTACAAAGCTTTATAGCCTCTTTAAGCTCGTTTTTGTGTGGTTTCACGGCTCACAACTGTTAACAGCAGGCAGCTGTTTTCAGTGGAAAAGCTCTAAAAACCCATTGTATAGTGTATATGTCAGACAGACAATGTTAGAGACTAGCTGGTAAAAATAGTGGGGCATTTATCAGCTACAGAGGAGTAGGTGGAGACCAGAAACAGCTAAAAGGAGAGTGAATATCAGAGTTACATTCCCCAAGTGGTCAGATACACAACTCCACATTAATGCCAGTGTTGCTCTGTGTCTAAATAGTTAAATGATCGATAACACTTTCACCAAATAAACTTTGTAATCTCATAATATGTAAATTTAAAGTGTGTTCAGCCACTGGCGTGGCAGTATAGCAGACTAACAGAGCTCTGCTTTATAAATAATTAATATGCAAGTGTCAAGAATATGAGAGAGAAGTACTCACGTCATATGCACCGGCCTTGATTTGTTGGTACAGTTTGTGCTGGTCCTCGTCCCAGAAGGGAGGGTAACCCACCAACAAGATGTACAGGATCACACCTGACACACACACAAAATCAATATAAGCATACTGTATACAACATATACAAAAAGCTTGTCAAATGTAGCTTCAGAGGAATCATTTTCCTAAAGAATATTTGTGGGCAAATGCAGCAGCCTTCATGCATACAAACAGACAGAAAAGGTGAAATCTGACCAACTTACCACATGCCCATATGTCCACTGGCTTGCCGTACGGATCTTTTCTCAACACCTCTGGGGACAGATACCCTGGAGTTCCTGCAAAACCTGTGAGAATACCCACGTATTTATGTGAAATTTGGCTTAAACTCTATGAAAAGGGCTATTTGCATATAAAGAATCCCTTTTCATTACCGCCTGATTTGAGCAAGACATGAGCAGATCTCTGTAACAAGCATCCTATTTATTGCCGTTTTAAATGCAAAATGAAGATACACAATAATATCTTAATATAACTAAACTATAAACACCACTTTTACTAAATTATTCTCAAACACCCACACAGAACTGTTTTTGACAGTTCTTTAAAAAAAAAAAAAGTGTCTTGTATTTATTTCCCTCGGGACAAATTTTGAGTATTTTGTACTTTATTCTACGTGTATTCTCTAATGTATTATGTTTCTTTTATACAGTAACAAACACAGAGCAAATTATCATCATAATGTACTAAAACACACATTCTAGCTTGCTACTAATTTAATACTTTCTTATTTTCTCAACAGTGATGGTGGTTTTTTTTTGCTGCTGCTGAAAGTTAACAGAGAATAAAGTTAAAATGTAATGTTGTTAGTAGAGTGTTTTTCTATTTCTTACCAAACCATGCCTGCTGGTCCCCCTGCACCTCGATGGCTAGACCAAAGTCTGCAAGCTTCACTGCTGCTCCCTTCATCTTACTGGCCAGGAGAAGGTTCTCTGGCTGCAACACACAGAGACAAACTGTTTTTAGTATTCTTCGGTCAATTAGTAATTTTTGTTAAATGTCAAACATAAAGACAAATGCCCATCACAAGTTAGTTTCATAGTTTGTCTGGTCAATGCTCAAAACACCCCAAAAACAGTTGGTTAAATTTATCCTTTGACTAATTCTATAAAGTTTTGGATGGCACCAAATAATTTTTAGCACAGTTACAGCACAACAAGAGGAAAAATAAAACGCATATAATTAAGAGATAAGCATGTACCCTCCTTCAAGAAATGTCCTATCTGTCTGCATAACTGGATGAGCTGCAGGAGCACGATGACATCTACAGTAGTAATCAGGCATGATTTGGTCAAACACGCTACAAAGATTTCCCCCAAAGCAAAGACCTTTCCAGTCAGCTGTCACAGAATTTAACAGCCTTTTGACACTTTGATCACACAACCATGCAAAAAAGTCAAGAGTTGTCAAAGATTAAAATAATGACTGTGTTTTAGCTGCTTCCTAGCTTTTCTCATTTGCTTCTTGTTACATCACAGATCCTCTCACTTAAGGAAGAGATGAGAGGCAGACGAAATTGAGGAAACATGACAGGTCAAGTGTAATTAGACATGAGGTCCACTACTGATTATAGCTGCACAGCTGTTTTAGATTTCTTTTAATAATACAGGGTTGACCTGTTTTTTTTCTATGCACAGATGCTCAGTGGTTTGTACTGTTGCCTCACAGCAAGAAGGCCCAGGGTTAGACTCCAACGGCCATTTTTGATCTTTCTCTGTAGAGTGTGCAGGTTCTCCCCGGCATCCTCAGTGACTTACTAAATTACATCCCACGCATGATCCCTTTAAATAAGAAAGGTCTCCAAATGTTGTATGAGGAATGAAAAAGGAATTGACATCTGTGGGCTTTTGATTTCCCCTGCCATAATTTTTTGGATTAATTGCCACAAGTAAATTTGCAGAAGTGATGAGTTAAGGAAAGTGTCCAGGCTGTACTTTACTGTATGTTAATGTTAGTGTAAATACATGCACAACACACTGCAATTGGAGTACAATCAAATTAGACTATGATTGATTGGATCTCTGCAAAGTGTAAATGCAATCTATACAGTTTGACCTCATTCTTCAGAAAAGGAATCTGCTAAACAAGGTGAAAGGTCACCTAACCCTTCGCAAGGGTCGCAGGGGTCATGTGGTAGCTGGCTAGTGCTAGCAAGCGTTTCCACTGGTAATAATTGCAGTAATGTTAGCCTAGTGAGCAAGGCTACCGAAAAGGAGCCTACAGATGTCTTTTGGTTGTCTCCATCTGTCACCTGACCCTCGTCTTACACCTGGTGGGGGGGGTTGCTTCCTTAGCCCTCAGACCGTGTTTGTCCACCAGCTCTTCCTACCTAATTTAAACATGGACGGCTGATCACAAGGCAGGAAGAATCAATATAACGGACTTCTCTATGTGTCCACGTGAACATGTCAGGTGTAAATAAAAAGGCCTGAGATCAGATGTTATTATCCACACAGCATATCCAGAGGTGTAAATTGGTGTGTGTGTGTGTTTGTGTGTCTTGAAGACAAAAGTCTTTGCAGTGGTTAGCCTTCCCCGTTGCCTCAAATGCAGACAGATAGACGAATGTCTGACACTTGTACCAACTGCCCTTGTGCTCTTAGTCTGTTTCTTCTAATCTGTCAGTCTCGCACTCTGTCTGTCTCTCTCTCTCTCTCTCCATTTAGTTATCCATCCATCCATCCATCTATCCATCCCTCCTTCCTCCTACCATTTCCCCCCCTCTATCAGGCAGTTTAGTTATCAGAGCTGAAACAATAGCAAAGAGGGACGAAAGGGGGGACTGCACAGAGAGAGAGCTGGAGTGAAAGCAACAGAAGAAAAGAGAGATGGGAGGTGGCATAATGAGTCCCTACGCTGGCGCTGCAGCAGCCGGGTGACCTCACCCTACAGTTACCATGGCAACCCAGCCTGACACCAGCCAACAGCATTCAACTCTTTCTCTCTAATTCTTGATTTCCCTTCAGCAAATGGCCCTCCCAAGATGACAGGGATGCAAAAATTTTGAGTGTGTGGGCGTGAGGTCAGACACTTGTTAGCAAATAGTTACCTATTTACACATCCAGCAGATACACAGCAGCATTAGCAGTAACTTGAAGTCGTGTTTCTGGCCAATATTCACTCCCCTGTTTCGCTCTGGTTTTCTAAATACTCCACTATGTTCACCAGCTAGTAGCTAACTTTGTCTATCTGTCATTTGGTGCAGAGCAGGTAGCATACAGTGGGTTTATCACCCACTTTTTCACTGAAGAAGCAAATTGTTTAGCTGTTCGGCCTGCAAATGCACTGCTTTGGTTAAATAAAAAAAGCTCTAAAAACCCACTGTACACTACTTGCTCATAACCAAGTAGGTACTGGTGAACATGGTGGAGCATTAAGCAGCCAGATGTTTCCCTCAGGATTTGGTAGAAACCAAACACAGAGCTAAAAGAGAGTGAATATTGGTCTTTATTCAGCAGGTGGCCAGAAACACAACTCTAAATGAATGACTATGTTACTCTGTAGCTTCTGGATGTGTGTAAATAAGCAACTGTTTCCTAACAAGTTCACAATATCAACTTAAAAGTTGATGATATGTGAATGTTGTGTTCACAACTTGTTTCCGCTGCCCCAAGTGGCCAAAAAAAATCTGTCCTAATTATAAAAATAATCTTATTCCACCCTGTGACAGTTCCAAGATCTATTCTGTATTAGCTCTTCATTTAACTCATTACAAGGATAAAGCATTTACTGTAAGTCACATCTGGGAAATGCATGTAAGGTAATTGTGATAAACTGAACAAAATATTACAATCCACGTTTTTATGTAGTTTTTATGAAGTAGCCTAATGCAGCACGGATGTAGTTTGAATACACGAAAGTGAGTTGTACATTAACAACTAATTTAAGTCATTTATGTCCTCTGCCCTCATCTATCATCATTATTGTCTTTGTGAAACTCTTCCCCCTCCCAGTTCATTTGATAGCATTGATTTTTCTTTGTGGCTTGCATATGGATCTCGCAAAGCAACACAAGTCCATTTACGCCACAAAAACAGATTGTTTATTTTCCAAATACATTTGTCTGCTTACCCTAGAGTAATGGTTAAATCTTGCTCTGTCACATAAAAGTAATAGACCAGATTGTTGAGTAAAATATTAAAGTTTAGGACTCTAAACTCAGTATTGACCAAAAAAACAAAACAAACAAAAAAAAAGCGTTGCAATTTTTTCAGGTGTTTAAATCTTGGCTCAATTTGCTGTCTCCCTTCACCATATCATAAAAATTTAATAACCCAGCTGAGGAGGTCAGAGTGCTGCTGGTTTCTGTTAGGGGTGAACAGTCTCGCTGCAGGGAAATCGTCACTGGCCGTCATCTCACCCACCGACCCGCTATTAATAGCAGCTGGTCTGCTTTCGTCACTCCTCAGCAGTGCAGGGGGGGAATAAGGAAAGGGAAAAGGGGAGGAGGTATAGTCGAGGAAGATGGGAACAGAGAAATAAGTACTGGGGAAAGCAGGTGAAGAGAGGGAGAGATGACGCTCATCTCTTAAGTTGTTTAACGTCAGTGTGACGTCTGCGCGAGTGTGTGCGTTTGTGTGTTTAGAGCTGCTGTTGATCTACACAAATGCCTTTCGCCTTCATTCACAACGCAGCATTTAAGATTTTTTTTGACAACAACAGGTTAGTATAAAAGGTCCTCCCATATTCACCACTGGTATATCATAACTCACCTTGAGGTCCCTGTGCACAATGTCATGCTGGTGGATGTGACTGACGCTCTCCAGGATCTGATTGATGCAGTGGCTGGAGGAGACAGAGAAGGATGGGAAAGAGAGGGGAGACACAGTCAGACCACACCAGCTAGATGACAATGGAGTACAGAGTGGAATTCAAATATTTGAATAGAAAACAAACACAGAAAAACAAAAGATTAAATCTAACACAGTGTCCTCATCATTGGTCCTTTGTGTACATCTTGAATAGAGACATTTCTTTGTGAATTTATATGACATGAAAGGTAAAGCAAATAAGAGACTCTCTGAAACCCAACTAAATAAATACAAGTACACATGTGCTCAACTGGGCACAGCAAGGTCAAAAACCCTGAGAGGAACTGGGAACAGAGAGACATGCTGAGACAAGCCAAGGAAAGAAGGAAAAGATGACAAATCAACACAGGTGAAGAGAAGAGCAAGTAAAAGATCAGTAACAGGTTTCCGCTGTATCTTGTCACTATAGCAAGCAGATAGCAGCCAGCTCTTCCATAAGCCACAATATTATAAACATTTAGGGCTTAGCTACTAAACTATATGGCCAATAGTATGTGGACACCCAGAGCCCTGACCTCAACTCTAACAAATACCTGGAAAAACTTGAATGCCACCTACATTGTAGTTGTATTTGATCAGAACTGCTTTTCAAAACAGTCAAACAGCCTCAGACACCACCTCCCCCCCGACAGAGTTATGACGTCAGAATTGTGGAAGTGGTCACTTTTGTAACTTTCTGAAAAAGACAAGCCGACATTCACAACCACTGCACGCCATGATCGGCCGGCGGTAAAAAAGTATGCAGGGTTTGAACTTCTTTCTCCAGCGTTCTTTTTTACACAACAGAGCACAATGAATGCATTTCATTTGAAAATGCGCACCGTCTTTCCCACATGTAAACAATTTCATGTTATTTCCCCTCTCTGTGACGGGCGACTTTTCACTTCGCCTTCAAGTGTGGCCATTCTGAACAGCTTTAACCACTTTTAATATCCCATGTGTTTGGACAACGCTGTGTACGAACTGGTGTAGTTCTAGCATAAACTGACTTAAATGCTCTTGTTTCACCAAATTTCCAACATGTTAGCTGTGATCTGCAACATGAGATAATTTCCTCTCCATCATTTAGACATGTTCCACTAATCAAAACGATTGGTATATTTATGACCCGTGCGAGAGCATGTGAGAGCCGTGTAAATGTACCTGCAATGTGTGGGCGATAATCATGTGAAACTTCACACCGACACCATATGAGATCTGCATTTAGTTGTATAGGAGGATAAGTGGTGGAGAAAAGTTGGGTGCATTTTTATGTGAATAATTGTGTGGAAGGAAGTGAAGCGGGCATGGTGTGTGTGTTGTTGAGGCGGTGGGGGGTATCTTATGTAAGCTTGTCCTACGCTTGCATATCAGCAATTTTGCTGGTCTGATGCACCGTTAAAATTACTATGATTTCTATTAAATTAAACTGAGCTCGACATTAGTAAAGGTGAAGTGAGGGTCAGCAGCAGGAGAGTGTACAGAGACCGATTTCGGGTGAGAGAGTGGCGTCCTCTGTCTGCGAGACAGAATCAAAAGAAAAGCTCCTGGCGTTGTGTTCAAATTAGGCTAAATCTGGACTCCGCATTTTATTCTCCTTCCTTTTTTGCAGCTAATTTGGATTATGGTGCCCATCAGACTACCTCACTTCTGTTTTCTTTCTGGTTTTCCTTAGTTTTTTTTCAGGTTATCTTTGAGTCTTTGGTGTATGATCACTTGTACAGATCAATATCAGAAGAGAACTAATCCCAAATGTATCCTCTAGACAACCCAAAGTTAGTGACGACTAGATTTGCAGTATGTATATTTGTCACTCAAACTTATCACCGAGGTGGCTAGAAATGTAACTATCCCATATAGCGTATGACCATTATACAACCATGAAACTTAAACTTTGTAAATGCCATGTACAGCTGTTATTTGTATGTGACTTTAACTACCAATGCAAGGTGAGGCACTTAAGCTGGCTCCATATACATTTAACGGGCATAATAAGACATGATTTCATTCTGTCACACTCAATCAAAAGTTGTGTTTTTGGTAGATTCAAATTTAAAATGACGTTCAGAACAACAACTTAGGGAGGATGTTGTCATGGTGTGTCCAAGGTGGTGGCTCGCTGGGCTTTTGGTGTGAAAACAAGAATGTTTTGGGTTCCCGGACTTTGTTCACCTGAAAGTGTTTCAAGCTGCCTCTCTTTGGTTATTTTGTATGAATGTGAGGCTTGGTTTAAGGGGCCTCTAAAATCCATCGAGACCCTCGACATAGCGCGGTAAGAGCTCTGCTTGGAGAGAGACCCTCCACACCCAATTTTACATCTTTATCAGAGACAGTAAAGACTTTAGTAAGAAACAAACAAGATCCTCGGTAAGATAAAGCAGTCATTGCAACCTTAATGCACTAGAAGAGGCTCAGTTGCAAAGATGAAAAGACCTTGGGGTGTCTCGATTTACTGAGACATGCTCTTGGGTAACTGGCTCTGGTTGGTTTTGTAGAAAAGATAGCCAAGAAGAGCAGTAAAATGCCCCTCTTTACGGCTTTGTTCTCTCAACTGCTTGGGGTGTGCGACTGACCAACATCAGCTTGAGCTAGAAAGTTAAGTCTGCACAATTCAAGCAGGTAATGTGCTGCAGTGCAAAAACCAACTGCAACTTCTGTTAACTGGCACAAAATAAGGTTTAAAAAGTTAGGACAGCTTTTTCATTATTTATTCATGGAATTAAATTTAAAAGCCCAGAGTCACATGGTCAAAAATAAAGTGTACTGAAAACAACCTCAGAGAACTGTACGCTTCTAAAGCAGAGTACATTAACACAGATTCAAGTGGCAAAACATTTTGTGCTTTCATAACACAACTTTACTGCTTTGGCAGCCTGAAATTTTACTTCGGTGGCCTTGACTAGCAACACATGCACTACATAGCATTTTCACAGGTTAGCGTGATGACATACTGTACCTGGCATCTGCCTCGCTGTAATACTCTCTAGCAACAATGTCTTCAAACAGCTCTCCTCCAGTGACACTGCAGACAGACACATGCACAACACAGAGACCAGGTTATAAGAGACAAAAGAAGATCCCTCTCAACAAGCTCCAGACAATATCATGACAATGTATTTCAATGGCTTTTCTAAAGGACAAACTTGGCCATTTTGTCTTGACTTTCACTCTGGTATGATACAGCAGAGAGTTTTTAAGAAGGGATATTGATTTATGTTGATGTTCGTGGTGACACGTCCTCACAGCATTGTTGTTTGTGGGGTAAACATGGTGAAAAGGGAGTGAAATTTACATTACATATGAGAAAAACTGAGAAAAGTTTAATAATTATTATTAAACACCTTTGTGCAGTTACTGTTTAAATGGGGCTTATTTTAAATGAAGACTGATGCTTTCCATGTTGGAAACTCAGCAGAAAAGCTGAGGTACTGTACTGCTGTGAATGGTGATGGTCATGGAAAATAAAAAAACAATTTCAGCTGTGTGTGTGTGTGTGTGTGTGTGTGTGTGTGATTTACTTACAGGTCAAAGACAAGGTAATGGAAGCCTTCCTCTGAGATGCTGTCATGTAGACGTACTAGTGAAGGCAAGAGAAAAACAGAGAGAAAATTCTGTTAGAAATCAATTAATTAGATGATGTACATTTTATTATTATTAGAGTATATTATCAATGCATCCCTAAAAATAATAGTCACTGATCCAGAACCACACTTAACACAAATTAGAGGATACAACGTTTCCAGCCCCACAGGATCTCCCTGTCTGTCTGAAATGATCCAGATCAGGGAGCCACAGTAGGTTTCTAAAGCCTGAGTGCCACCTGGCTTGTTGGCAACCAGGAATCAGCTTTTGGATGACAAAGTTGACAGAATTGTTGCCACATTTTGATCACTCATAATTGATGTGATACTGATAATTTCCTATTAGGTTTTAAGCAGCACAAAAGCAGGCAGGAAAGCAGGAAACATCACTGCAGAGAGGTTTGGTTTTTCTCCACACAGGAGGAGTTGTTGTAAACAAAGACAGCATCTTTAACCAACACAGGTTTGAAATACAGAGACAAACTGGATGATTCCCAGGTAGGTTAAAAACCTGCTTGTGTCAAGGAGGCTGAAGGTGCTTAAATTAAACCTGATAATGTTGCATATTACTCTCTTCTTGCTTCAGACGACTTACAGAAAATAAAACTTGACAAACTCTCCTCTAGAGAGAGGGATAAGAAATGAGCAGCAGAAGGAGAAAAAGAAACGAAGAATAGGACAATGAAGATGCAGGAATCAGGTGGAACGAAAAAGAAAGAGCAATGAAACCATCTCCATTATGCTGTAATGATACTCTGCGTAAGTGTGTGTGTGTGTGTGTGTGTGTGTGTGTGTGTGTGAGCGAGCGTGGCTTGCAATGGGCAACATACTACTGTATGATATGATAAGACAGTTGGCAGTTCTGCCACAAAGATACTGTGCCACTTCCTTCCTATCTCCCTTCCTCAAGGGGCTCCTGCCTGTTGTCCGGGTTTTACAGTAGTAAACGATGTGATGGATGTGTTTGATACATTTGGTATACCCAATCATAATGTATGAAACTCTGTTCACAAATATTAGCAGCCTACATGACAATTTACTGCTATGGAGGCTAAACAAAGCTGTTGGTTCTTTAGGGCAGGGGGTTCAAAGCACGACACTGTGAGCACACACTTTGGGATATTGGCACCATTAAAAACGTGTCAAATGATCTATTAGCAGTTCCTGTTTTCAATGTACCCACAGATCTACAGACAACTATCACTGGATTCCTTTGATACTGAAGAAAACTTAAAAACATGATGATTCTCAGACAACTTCTGGAGTTATAAATAGTCTTTTTTGCTAGGATTTCTTAGTTTATTCATGATATCCTCAGAAAGGGTTAGTCACACTGAATCTAAAAATATGTGTATCAAGTCTGTGTGTGCCGATGATTTGACTGAGTTATGACTCAGAAGAAGGAGCGAGACTGTTGATGCAAATTGTGGCAATCAGGCGCTAATGGCTTTAAAGTACCTTGACTTCCTCAATGAGCTCTGTGTCACAGCCTCAACTATAAGTACTGACCATGTTGGTGAGTGGACCACCAAACTTCCTATTGTGTTCACAACACCTGCATGCACCTGTATCTTTCCATCATGCTTCTCCCACCGACAAACTCTTGATGGACAATTTATTTTTCCAAAAACGCTGCTGCAGAATTAAAAATAGTCTTTTTAATCTATACATTCTTCTAGGTGTGCCTAGTACACTGGTAACAGAGTGTATATGATGCTGTATATAAACCCTGACTTTGTATGTCACCTGTCAATAGGTGTAAGTGTAAGTCTGTCAGCTCTCATAAATGACTCACCTATGTTTGGATGTTTCAGCAGCCGGCAGATTCTTGCCTCCCGCTCCAGTTTCTGGTGATCTAAAGAGAGAAAAGAGAATTGTAAGGACACAATGTCATTACCAGGAAGAGAAGCTTTTAAGAGCCTTTGCTTTTGGTTATGTGAGCTACAGTGACCAAATTACCAGGAAAAAAAAAACTCTTCGTGGAAACCCACTGAGTGAGTGGAACAGAAAAACAACATAAAAGGAACAAGTATACAACAACAGGGGGCTGCATGACATCCACTAAATCTGACTGCAGTTCAGGTTGTTCAATAACACTTTTGCAACATAGCACATTGAAAACAGCCTCTTCAAAATAACACTTTAACAGAAGTAGTACTAATAAATAAAACATTATTAGATTAGTTTTTCTAAAGCAAAGATTTTTTACAACCATTAAAACTTGATACCTTGTTTGGACGGATTTCAGAAACGCCTGCACTAGCGACTATGTGAAGTGATAAAACATTTTTCTTTCAACTGTGCAGCTGTAACACATAAACACACACTTTATTCACTTTCTCTCCAATCTCTTCTGCCCCTCCAACTCCACTCAGAACAAATGTTGGCTTCTTAACCTGCCAAGATGCACAGCGAGCCAGACAAGCGAAGAGGCCATAATAGTGGACTGTCAACAAATATGAGCTTGCACAAGTGGACAGACAGACAGCTATATACTCTCTACACACACACACACACACACATACCCTCTAGCACAAGCTTTTTGCACTTAGTGAAATCAGTCTTGTGGGTCTGGTCTTAATATAATCAGTGTCCAGTTAATGATTCTAATAGCAAGGGGGAAATGTGTGTGTGTGTGTGTGTGTGTGTGTGTGTGTGTGCAGCTGCATGTTTAGGACAGGCAGATTTGTTGTAGGACAGATACAGTTGATAGATACAGAGGTCAAGTTAACACTGGGCACTCCTGCCACCCCCCAGCTGCTGGTCTCAGGGGACAGATGGGCTGCTTACGTGAGTGAGTTACGGCTGCGTGTGTTTGTTTTTTGGTGTGTGTGCGTGACAGAGAGGGAGAGACACTGGACATCCCTAATCCCCTGTCCCGTCCAAGGCTTTGGGCAGTCATGGTGTCTAGATAACCACCAGTGCTGTGACAAGAGATCCCTTTGAATATATTGTAATCTGCAGATTATTTTCTTTATTGTTACATTTCAGAATATAGTGGGAAATATCCTAAAGCTGAAACATTTCAACAGCTTGTTTTGCCCCAAATGTTCCATTTAGTTTCAGAGAAAACCAGCAAATAATATCAGAGAAGCAAGAAAGTGATTCTCGGCATTTTTGCTTAAACATTTACTATCCCATAATACTGCAAGTGCAACTTTCCTGGTTCAATTCTGGCTGGTGACTGTCTGTATCTGCATTTTTCAAGCAAAATGCCAAAAACATTTGCTGATTCCAGCATCTTAAATGTGAAGATTTTATGTTTTTCTTTGTCGTAAAAATCTTTTGGTTTTGGATGGTTGGTCGAATAAAACGAGACATTTAAATAGATCACCTTGGGCTGTGGGAAATTGTAAAAGGGATTCTTTACTATTTTCTGAGTTTTTATAGACTAGACAATTGATAAATCAAATAATATTGTCTTAATTATCTTTCATGCAATCATGTAGCTGTTAAATTCGAAATAATATGTTTTTGGATAAAGAAGACAGATTTAAAAGTTGGGGAAAGAGCAATATAGAGAGAGGGCTCTTGTATCACATCGATGCTCAGTACTGGAAGACACCGTGAGTTTAGGTATCATAATCTGTATCGGGAGAGAAATGACATGAAGGCGACATGAGACACAACTACATGCTTTTCTTCTGTGCTGTTCAAAGAACCAATGACTTTCTGCCAACTCCTGTTACATGACTCCACTGAACCAGAAAGCCTCCCACCCCCCTCCAAAAAAAAAAAGACCGACTGCATCAGGGTCTCTGGCAGTGATTAAGGTCACATACCTTACAAGTTACAACAAAGCTCAGAAAGTAAGGAATATGTCCCGTGTTTAGGAGGCACATCCTACTACATAACTGCAAAATCAACAGTAACCCTTGTTGCATGTCAACCCTCTTTCCATCCACAACTGATTAAAACACCAGAGGTACAAGTGAATCAGAGGTGACTAATTAAATCGTTTAACAAAGTGCACAAATGCCATCTAAGATGGAAAGCAGCACTGAAATGCCAAAATGTGTCAGAGTCACTGGTGCTTGAGTAATTATCTAATCTTATCATGTCCTCGAATATATTCTCATAGCAGTGGCTAAATGGAAACAAGCACTGATTTTCTTTCAGACTTTGTGGATATGAGAGATGAAGGTGAAGAGAAGAGAAGAGTCTTGTTAAAACTTGTCAGGAGAAAATATGTACAATGAGTTTGTTCAGCCCTGATGAGTCATCAGACCAAAGGAATGGTTGTGGGTCGATTGTGAGAGTTAGCAAAACAAAGAGCTCACACTTAAATACATAACACAGTCAAGACAAAGGATCGTAATCAGTAGCAGTTCTGGTGGCAAACAGTCAATCACTTGGAGGTGTACAGTGAGTAAACTCCGTGTGACAATTGTGGCAGCAGTTACGGTCAAAACAGAAATCCCTCACTCCCACACAGCAAACGAATCACATTGTAGGTAATCAATGAACCCAGCTAATAGGGTGGAGGTGACGCAGAGTTTAGAGAAGTCTTCGGTTTGTTTTAATCCCACGACTGGCTGGAAAAACACTGGCAGGAAAAGTGAATAGGAAACACCTCCTTCCTTCACAGCAAACACTGAGGGGCCTTCAGAGGCAGTGGACTATCAAGCCCATGACCACCATCTCAATATATAATTTGTGGTCTTGTGGATAAAAAGCATTTAAAAAGTATGGTGGCACTGGCTATAGTGAGGCAGCAATGTGCATATTGTTGAAAGCTAGCATTACTATGCTACGTAGCTTTGACAGACTCAGGCAATGAGAGGAGAGGAGTCGGGGGCAGGGAAATGCCAATTAGTTATGAATGATTAGTCAATTAACTGGGACATGTGGATGTAAAGGCACTTCTTGATTATCAGTGTAAAGGTTTGTGCATTGATTCCCTATTAAATCCATTGTCTTTACTCCTAACAAGCTCCTCGGGGAAAACACAGGGAGGGATTAAAACGCTCCATCAAGTTTCGTCCCCAAAACCTCTGACCCACAGGGCTAAGCCAATCAGCTGCAAACAAGTGTACATGTAGGCCTCCTGTTCAGTTCAATATCCATGCTCACACACACACACACACACACACACACACACACAGAAATCAAAGGATTCTGAAGACATTCCACAACCTTCTTCTCACAGCCATAATGGGCTATTTGGGCTGCTTGTATTCTTAGAAGTTGGATCAGCCTGCAAAAATAGGGACTATTTTTCAATGCTGGCCTGAGATGACGGCTTTATTATGCTTGTGATGGCAGACAGTCTTGGCAGCTGGCTGCTTAGAAACACTAGAAACTGACTGAGGAGTTTCAATAGAAAGATTAGAGAATAAGTACAGGCTTCAAAAGGACAAATTGTATAGAAATGAACAGAAAGAGAAACTGCTGCTTAACAGAAGCTGATCAGTGTCAAATATAGAAGGGAAGTGCAGGTTCTTTATAGAAACAACACAACCAGTTGAGAGTCATTAGAAGTGAGGGACAGAACCAATGTGACGAACATGAGTCATCAATCCCATATGAAAATGTAGCACCGCAGCCAGGCAGCCACAGGAAGCAGGTCCCACACTGTTAAAGGTAAGCACAATCAGGACACACAGCAGTCTTTATTAGGCTTTTTTATGTTCTTCTAAAAAAGTAAGCACAAAGGGTAACTTGATCGTCAAACCTAAGCAATTCCCTCAGAATTGGAGCATCATTAGAGGCCCTGAACACATATTGCTCAATCAACCGAATAAATACAGTGGGTTAAAGGCTGAGCAATGGATAATGCAGAGAAATTGAAGACCAAACTAGGTTTTACATATTTTACATTGTCCACCCCATTTATATTAGTGAGAGTAGGCTAAATAACACAAGCACCTCCTAGTATAATTAAACACAGCTCAACAGTGCCACAAACTACAGCCTCCAAAAGGATCATGAAGTTGAATCATCATCTTACTGAACAGTATAACGTTCATAAAGGAAGGATTTAATTCAAGACTGTTGTATTCGACTGCATTAGTTTTTGCTAGGTGTACCTAATACACTTGCAACTGAGTATAGACTTGACATGGAGTTAGAGCAGCTCCATAAACTAACCTCTTTGCTAAAATTAACAGCTTTTCATAATGTTTAACACACGTTTGCCCAATATGTCTGTTACAATGACTTTATCCTAGATGAAGACTACACGGTACAGGGTACAACAATGTTTCGTACACAAACTGAGAAGTGACCCATTCAGACTACCAAGTAAACACATTTTATCGTTTATAAAAGTTTTATTTTCTTTTGATAAAAAGCCTCATCTTGCCATGTTACATCATGTTATCATTGTAGTGGGATACAATGGTAAATTACACATATACCCCTTTTCCATAAACTTGGGAGTGGGTGCCGCTCCAGGTTCATGCACCTGATTTTTAACCGTTCAGAGCATTTCAACCACAGATAAACTGGTTCGGAACCTGAAAAAGTTGGTTCCCAGCTGGAACCAAAACATAGCAGGTTTTCCTGGACCTAAAGTGTGAATCAATGGCTGGATGGAGAGGATGGAGAAGACAACAACGGTGGCAAAAGTCTTCCACGTCTTTTTATCATTAACAGTTGGTCAATGCCTGCTTTTCAGATAAAAACAAATCAACAAGTCAGGCTTTCTACTTGCTACTACTGTTTACTTGTTGACGCATGCTTGATTACAATTGTTCTGCTCAAACTGATGGAAATGCGGCCTGGTTCTCTAGATAAAACCGAAGATCCAAGAATCCTGAATGGAACCGGCTCAAGAATCTGAGCTTATCTGGTAGAAAGAGGAAGAACTAGTTCCTACTTACAGTAACTTTTCTTTCGGTTCCTTTGCAGGATTTGAAATAGATAGCCTACTGAATTAGTCAAACCCATGGCCTGACTTCCTCACCCCCACCCCCCACCCACACACCTTTTACAGCTTTCCAGAGAAATGCTGTGATCGTAGTCATGGATCATAGCATCTGCTCCCAAAAGCACAACACACAGCACTTAGCCAAATTGGATTGAGTAATGACCGACAGCGTGGCACATCATCATATCCATTTATCCATCCAGCCCTTCCCTTATTACTATTCTCACCTAGAAGCGCCTACAAGAGATTAGAGCAGTAGATGGATGGATGGCTTCTTTACGCCCACATCCAGTGTTCGAAAATCTTTCCATATCCCTTCCTCAATGTACATTCATTAACTTCCACCTGCAAGGAACGAGACAGACAATACTTTACAATAAATGCCAAATACGCGAGCACACAGAGTAAACGCCTTGAAAAACAGGCAAAAACACTAGCACTGTCTGCAGATTCTGTTGCTAAATTTCGTGTTCATGTAGCTGCTAACACACACACGGCTTCTTCTTCTACTTTCAGTTGCACCATACTTCCCGTCTACGTTTTCTTTCCCACAAAAGGCCAACCACACTCGCAGGGCTTTCTCAGCAGTAGCAAAACATTTATTTACTGTATGTATAGGTCACAGGTTTGACAGATTTTGTTGAGGTTACAACGGTCACTACTGCTAGTCTTTAAATAGTCAGAGTGTCAGTCTGCAGCTCCGTCAAAGTCCCCTCTCCTCTGGGACTGTCAGAGACCTAGCAGAGTCAACAAAAGATCACGGTTGCCATGTACGTTTTTTCATTTGCTGATTGGGAGTCGACCTGGCAACCTGCACCCTAAGCATAGCAGAATATTAGTATTATGAGTCACTGATTAGACACAACAAGAACACATAAAGCCACTCATGCACAGTTGCTATTGTTCCAAAGTGGTCGCACACAACTACCCTTTCAACAAGCCCGACAATACTGTCACGGTACATGCCCAAGTTAATGAAGTCAACACAAAACAGGTGATTCTGAGATAGGGCTGCACGATATGGTAATAAAATAAAATAAAAGTATAATGCGATTTTATTGACAGATATTATGATTGTGATTTGATTCACGATTAAAAGAAATTATTATTATCATTGAAAAAAAAGATTTGCAGGGCAACTCTGCAGCACGACAGTACTTCATGATAATGCTGTTTTGTCACACACTTTACCTTTATGAAAGAATTGCAGATTCTGGGATTTAGATATTACATTTGGCCATATTGCAATATTTCAATTAATTGTTCAGCCCTATTCTGAGATAAAGCATATTCTCCAAAACAGTCATATATATTGTGCAGATGATGGCAAAATAAGTATTCAAGAAGCAGAAATGTATCATATACTACAGTACAATTACAGTTTTTATTCAAGGCTTTATTTTAACTTTAAGTTTGAAAAAAGAAAAAACCCTGATGTCAGAATGTGTGTGTGTCTTGGTAGTCAGAAGTGCTTGCCAAGCATGCGATCTCTAGTGCTCAAAAGCTGCCAAAACAGCTGGAGAAGGTGATTGGGATTACACGATCAAATCTAATTCTGCTAATTCTGCTGTCAAACGTTGACTTGCAGACTGAGTAACACGGTTTTGTGCTCTCTAAAATCCTTTGTCGTCAATATGCTTCCATAGACTGGAAGGTAAAAGGGAACACATGGCAGAGATTTTGTCTCGTTTGCGTTTTGTTGGAGGCTGTTTTGTACTCTACTTCAAGTACTGAATTGTATTAAGAGTGTGTGCACTTCAGTGGCTGAAGTGTGTGTGTGTGTGTGTGTGTGTGTTGTTGCACACATCTTTTTCATTTGTGCAAAGCCATTATATAACTTTGTGATTCCATTTGAAGCATTTAACAACGTTCCAGGCAAGTCAATGAAAACAGCGCTGTGAGCACAACTAAAAGCCCAGCTCTCAGCCGAACACGCACGCAGGCACGCACGCACGCAAAACAACACAACCTGGACACTCTGATTCAATGAAACAAACACACTGGATGAATCCGGGTGATACAAAGTGACAACATTTCTTCTGGCTTAATTACAGAAAATTCACACATTAGGATGTTGATGCATTAAAACTGATATGGAGCTTTTACCATATAAAGGAATCTTACCAGCCAATCAAAACTTTTACAGATTTTAATCGTATCAATTTGGATAATCAATTAAGTCAAAACTACTAAGGTAACCTGGTTACTAGCTCTATAATTGGTATTCTCCTCATTTGATATATTTTTATGTTGACTGTTGGCTGGATTCTAAGTCCTTCCTCTGACTTCAAAAGTCCTAATTTGCCTGGCCAGCAGTATCTTGAGATTGACGTTTGCCATTAATTTAATCGATATTTGAAAATATACATATATATACTCTAAGTTGCAGCTCTTCTCAGAATCAGTGTTTGGTACAATGGACCGATTTAATTTATAACGTCATCCCATAAAAATGAAGAAAACAGGATGAACATTTCATTGAAATGAGTGTCTGTGCTGCTAGGTGGATTTAGAGTGAGGTAGAGCTTGTTAAACAAAGGAGGGGAATGTCTTAAGGGTAACACAGCATAAAAAGAAGACCAACTGATATGAGCTAAATGAGTGACAGACTGACAGAAACCAAAAAACAGCCAGAGATGTCGGGTCAGTGTGGCCCAGAGCAGACAAGACTATAAATAGATCCAATCCTCCTCCGGCTTACAGCCCTGAATCACACTGACCTGGCCCGCCCTGCATCAACCAAGCAGACAGACAGAGACACAATGAGACAGAAAGTGAGAGACACAGAAACAGAAACAGAGAAAGACTGACAGAAGGAGGCGTACAGAGAAACAAGAAGAGTTTCTGACACTGATTCTTTCCCTTCCTGTCACAGCTTCCTCCATTAACAAATGACTCCAGTCAGACGTCCCGTCGCTGTGAGAGGTCAGTCTGGTGTCAGTGGGCCATTGCTGAGGCTCATGCCGCCTCAGCAAAGCCAACAGCGTAAGGATGTTAACATGACGAGGAGGACAGAAGATGATAATTGAAGATAAAGATGGTGCTGATAGCAATGATGGTAATGAAACCCAAAATGATACATAAGGATATAACCAATAAACAGTAGTACGCTATTTTTCAACTATTTATGGCCACTCCCAATCCACAAAACCCTTCACCAACCACCGACTGACAAGACACTTTTTCCATCCATCCTCTGCAGTATGCTAATCAGACGGAGACAGACACCAGTTCTGCTCTACTGGACCCCAGAGATGGACCAAGTGCGCTGCCTGAACTCATCCAAGAGGCAGAAAAGGCTCAAAGAAAAACCTATTACAGCAGGTTTCTCACAGAACTGGGCCTTACAGTCTTCTGACATGCAACAAGTACTTTTAAACAAGTGGGCGCAATGTACCAAGTACACATCACTTCAATGTTTCTCAATGCTTTACAGGCAATTTACCTTCAGAAAACAGCTAAATGTTCAGTGCTGCGGTAAACAAGATGGCTTCCACTTTCCTGATCCCCAATATCCCTTGCGCTCAGAGGGGAGGAACTGCAAACATAGCACCAATAAGAACTGCAGCATTCTCCCACCTGGCAACATATGTTTAGATGAACCTGCATCCCCTCCTTTCCCTGATGATTTCAGTTCATATCACACATTAATGCAAAAATCAAACAGCTTTCATTACTTTTAATGAGGCTGCCTGGACCTTTGCCTTGCATTCATAAACAGTGTTCTCAAATCTAGGATGAAAATGCAATAACGCGTATGTGTGTTTTGAGTGTGAGAGGTGTCTGTGTAACTCGACCAAAACATGTGGTGACACGTGTATCCTTCTCTCTCATTTTGTTTTTCACACTAATGTTCTCTGTTCTGCATTCTGCATGCTAAAAGAAACGGTCTTGTCGGTCGGTGTGTGTGTGGCTGCACTAGTTAGGTTGGGCCATTAAATGGAGTTTAAACAGACCTTAGCTGACCTGCAGAGAAAGGCCATTAACATTAGGTTGCTGTGCAGCATTTATGAAAGGAGTCCGTGTCCCTGCCAGGACCCCTTACAGCGTTTGGTTAGAAAAGTTCACTCCGACCAACACGATAACAAATATCACTACAGCTTTGCCTCCTTTAAACTTCCTCCTGTAGGGAGATAGCAGAGGGGGGTATGGACTCTTCTTTATGATCCCAAACGCTGGGGGAGTTTAAAACCATAGGAAGACGGCAGCAGCAACAGTAACACTCTCCAGAAGGATGAAGGTATTGAGGTGGAATTAAGTTATTTTGGGGGTCCTGAACTTTGCCTGAAAGGCTGCTGAAAACTCTCTTACACAACAATCATGGAACTGCCATTAAAAGAATAGCACATGTAACCTAGTATCTTTGTGTTTGGGACTGTTGGTCAGGCACACAAGCTGTCTAGTGGAAAAAACAGGCAATGGATTAATAGATATAGTCATTAGTTGCAGCCCATTAGTTGGTTAGCTTCCTCTTTGTCTGTAATGATTTGTAATGACTTGACTTGTCAAATAACTTTCCATTTTCCCTGAAACCGAGGACCAGATGATTTGGCCACTTAAGAAGCTCTCTTAGTCATTTTAAATTTCTTTTTAAAATACCAATCAGAATCAAAAGACAATTCTTTAAGTCTTTGTTTATATAGCCGACACCTTGGCTAATTAACACAGTAACATGAGATGTGATTAGGTTGAAAAGACCACTTTCAACGAGCGATGTGCTTTTTGGGGAGTTGTTTCAGAATATTACTTGATTACTTTAAATATTCACTTATTTAAGTTAAAAGTATGATTACGCTGTTTAGCCTACATGTTTAACAGTTTAACAAATTTGAAATAAATCAATAAAGTAATTTATCCAATAAAATACAATATTTGCTTTCTCTAATGTGAGGAAGGGACTTCTTTTGTTCCTGAACATTTATTGGATTTCTTATTAGAATTAGAATTAATCTGGTGGCATCTTCATTATTTCTAGCCATTTTTTAGAGAGATTAATTAACTGTTAATGTGAAATAATTGTTGAGGCCCTAAATTTTCGTTTACATAATTTTCTGAATATTCAATTTATAGACCAGCATCTGTTGTTTATGGGTAAATAAAAAATAGGAATAAAGTGGGAAAATGTATAGACTTAATCTGTGTATATTATATTTATATTGATGGTTTACAGAGCACCTTGGACCTGCAGGTGATTTTTTGCAGCCTTCAGTTCTAACAAGAAAACCATTTCAGTAAAAACTTTTACTTTTCAAACACAATGTTGCTTGTTTTTTTTTACACTCAAATCTTCGTCAATCTGGATCACTTTTAAAGTAAATTTTAAATTACCTTTGTCCACATTGTCTCCCTCTGTATGACTGTGCCTCGACACCCTCCCTCTGCAGCCATAACAACACCCTCTTACTCCCCCACCCAGAATCCCTCTCTAATCACTTCCCTTCATCCACCCCTCTTTCTATTCTAATTGGCTGGTCAAAGACTACTGATTAATCCAGTTTATTTAATTATGCTAACAACATTTTCCATTATAAAGAAGTGGCAAATGACAAAGGACAAAACAGGGTTATAAATGATTAATGGTCCAGTCACACCAACATTTAAAACATCAGGATCCTGCGTCAGTCAAATCAATTAGAGCTGAAGGATTTGTTCAGCAACTCTTTCAAAAATGAATTCATCTTTCCTGGCTAGTTCAACTTTGATAATTGGATTGATAGAAGGCCATCTTCACATGCTGACCTTTGGGAAAACAGAGAGCTGAAAAGGTTACAATGAAGGAAGCTACCATAACTTATTAGCCATTAGCAACATTCACTTGAACTTCTGTTAAAATACAAAGGAGGAATGGTCTGCAGACAGTTATACAACAGTCATTATGTACAATCCTGAGAACAAAATTGCAGCAAAGCAGAGTGAAAAAAAAAAAGTTTGGAGAGCTATTTTGACTGACTAGCGCTAGCATGTTCCTGGATGGTTAGCAGTTAGCTCGTCAGCTACAATAGTTCACCAAAGACGGATTAGCATGGGTCATGTCAGTGTTGTTATGGGATAATCAAGAGATGTGCTGGAGACACAAGACACAGGGACATTTTCATGGCAAACTGAATTCTGGTCCAAACTGTTGGTTCTTTTCAGGGATAGCAGTGTTAACCTGGTGATCCAACACCCATGCACCAAAGAGGGAAAAATATTTCATACAGATGTATTCTGGTATTGTACAGAAATCCCTTTTAAACCTCAATTTTTCATTAAATTTAAAATGAGAAAATCCTGGGCATTAGTGCTACATCATCATCTCATCAGTTTTGTCCAGTGACCCCAAACTAATGTTCTTAGTTTTACTGTTCTTTGAAAATAATGGATCAGAGCAGAAAAGCTGTCCAGCGTGTAAAAGTTTGACGGTTCTTTCACTAGTGGAGGTGAAAACACTGACATCACAGCATCCCCAAAAAGTAATAACACGTCTACATATAAACAGCAGCTACTGTACAAGTCCTGCAATGTGGCTACACAAATACATCATGAGATTAAATGTAAATTAGATTTATCACAACTACTCTGCCAGCTCACACTGCATCATGTCATTAAGTGCATTTGACAGATTATCAGCATTAGAGCGGTGTGAGCTGCTGAGCATCACCCGTTGCTAGTTTAGTTTAATGACGACACAATACACAATGACATACACTGTATGTCTCTTTATGCCTGGTCTTTGTGCCAGGTTTGTTTGTTGTATGTTCTATGGGTGACTGTATTGGTATGTTTTTGTGTTGGTTATATTTAGTTGTGTTTTTTTTTTTTTTTTGCACCGAGGGATTGAGAGTAACGATATTTCAATCCTCTGTATGTCCTGTAAATACTGTAGAATTGACAATAAAGAAACTTGAACTTGAACAGTTCATTAGGTAAAGAAATCGTGTTCACGGTTTCAAACATTACGTTCATACGTTGTTTTTTAAACTAAATTAAACATCCAGTGCTCACAAGATTTGAGTCTTTCATTTTCACAGAGCAGCCTACATTAGTGTAGCCAAAAACACGTGATGCTTTATTTTACTGTATTTTTGAACAAATTACATGATGTTAACTTCTTAAAATCAAAAATATATGATTTATTTTCCTAAAACTCTGCTATTTTTGAAACACACTTTCAATTACTTTAAATTATGAGAACAGATCAAAAGTTCAACATTTTCATGAGTGAGTTTATATATCCAGATTTAAGTTAGGACTTAGTATCAGTATACCATGAATTCTGAAAGACACACTTTATTTAACCGAACTGCAGGGCACTTCACCTCTTTCACATATTTGAATACCAACTTTTGCTGGAGAATTTAAGCTATGACGACAGTGTTTCCAACACTGCATGTTAATGTTGCAGCGGAGACAAGCTATTGGCTAGAGGACTGTTTAAAAAATGTGTGACGATGACAGCCAAATTATTTCTAAGAATAGGTCTGGAGGCAAATACTGGCACCTTTATTCCAGCACATAAATAACACCGCCCGGGTTCCCAGCCTTGATGTGTCAGAGTGCAGCCTTGATCCTCATTTAGTGATAACTAATCACAGATGAGCGGCTGTTCCAGGGAGGCATGCTTCAACCCTGACAATGACCAGCTCTGAGAGTTGAACGAACACACACACACACACACACACACACACACAAACCTACCTACCTACCTCCTGGTTCTTCCCTGAGAGAAGGGATAATGGCCTCCATTGTGTGTTAAGTCCTTTTGGTAAGACATGAAGCAACACACATCCACAGCACAATAAAAATGTTATGCAGCCAGTAAAGCTGCATAAAGAGTGACAGTGGATCCCGTCTGACAGCTGAGCAATGATAGTTGTAAAGTCTTTATGAGAAAACCCTCCTCAAAAGCAAATAATGACATTATTTTACATTTGGACACCAGGGTTACTGTCCCCTTACTGTCAAGCTAAATCTATAATGTCATATATGTATTTATGAGCTTGTGGAACAAGTCCCGTTTGTTGTATGTGCACACACACACACTTAACAAACAGGACCAGACGTTGTATGGGCTTGATTTGACACAGTGCAGACTTACAACACTGTAAACACTGTATTATCACACTTTGTGCTTTTCTTTTGTTTTTTTTTAACAGATGCACAGGTTGGGATGGATAATTCTGCGTATGTGTACAGTATATATATATAAATTTAAAATGATTCAGAAGTAGAATCATTTAAAAGGATTCTACTTCTGGATCACTAGAGAAAGTGATGACATCGAACTCCCCTGTTATTGCAGCCGCTCATTTTGTAATTATAATCCGCTGGTGATCAAGTGCAGATTGTGCTTCATTCCACTGAAGACTTCACAAAAACCTGCATCGCCCACACCGGCACAAAAGTGTGACAAGGCAGCGGGTCCTGAATAGGATTACTGTGAGAAGACTTTTATTATGAAAGGCTGTTTTGATTGTAACCTTGGAATCAGACACAAACGCACCAACTGTGTTGGTGGTGTGCCCTCAGGAGCACACACTTCAACCAAATGATGTAGCCGCACACTCGACTTCAATGAACACTTTTTTTGGGATACTAGAAACTGTTGTTGGAGCAGCGGAGCAGCTTTCAGCTGCGATTATCAATTGACTTTAACTTGGCTAAGAGCCTGCAGGCAGGTGTCAATTGTTAAGGTGAAGCTACTCTTAAACAGACATAACTAACAAGGTTTGTGAGTGACAATGGGTGTGTGTGTGTTTGTGTGTGGCTGGCTGGTCAAACATCTCCCTCTTGGGAAAATAGCAGTCTTGTGCAAATAAACCATAGTGTAAATTGAAATAATGACAATACAAATGTGAGGAAAAATTTACACAGATCACTACATCGTGTGTGGGTTTTTTTTTTTTTTGCATTTAAAGTCAAAATGGGTAGTGTGTGTGTGTGTGTGTGTGTGTGTGTGTGTGTGTGTGTGTGTGTGTGTGTGTTTTCCTGGTACTGGTTATAATACACTTGGTTTGAATCTTGTAAAATTAACAGTCAAAAGCATAAACCAATAAAATGATCAGATATGCAAAGTGACATATTGTAGACATAACAAGAATAATGAGCGACATGAGTATCAAGTGGTGTGGTGAAATAAGTTAAATGAGGCAGAAACAGCACTGTTTAGAAATATGCAGCTCATAACAATACAATTTGCTTTAGCAGAAAACAAAAACAAAAAAACATTAAGGCAGCCATAACTGGCTGGAGTACTCCACACTCTGTAAGACATAACATATGTTTAAGTTGAGTTAACTTCTATGTACAACTCAAAAGGACTTCACATATTTGACACAGCCTCAAACTCCACTTTTCATTATTTAACTACCCAGGAAGGCTAATGACTCCGATGGGTGCAGAGCAGTTTGGCATTCTGCACTTTTATATATTTTGTATTGTCAACAAATCTAATGAAAACACCATAACCAACAATGAATGTATCTTAGTAGCCCTCTGTGTCCAAAGTCTGATATAACTTTATATATATTTATTCAGATCAAATCCCACATACATCGTCCTGTTAACAATAAAACTACAAAACACCAAATGTGTATTAATCTGCACCTGAAAGTAGTCCCTAACAATATAGATTGATGTAACAGACGCAGATATATAGTCTTTCATCCCACGCACTCTTCTTTCTCGTCAAAGCCTACATTACCCACAGTGCAACATGACCACCAAGAGTTTGGTCAGAGATTCAGGTGTGTTATGCTAGTAGCAGCTAATGTAGCCTTGAGCTGCTAGCCTCAAGCAGACATGAGGAGCAGGCTACAGTGGTCTTGTAATTTCACTTGTTTCTAACTCCAAACCCTCAGATCTTTTTCATGTTCAAACTTGTAGTCTTTAGTCCTAACCAACGCTGACTCAAAGTGACATCACTTAAGGCATGTATCAGACCTCACACAGCTCCGTCTGGAGCCACAAACCAGATTTTGCTCTGCTAATTATTCTGTGAATTGAATCCCTGATGTGGAAGCTTCAACACATTTACTTCAATGGCTGCTGTCAGAGTAAAGCCCTCCAAATTTAAGTAAACAAAAAGTAAATATTTTCCCAAGACATATTTTGTAAAACATCAATTTGTCTGATTGACAGCCAGGCGCTCTGACAGGGTTTCCTCTGGTTTAAGGACTTGAGATTTTCATGGTGCATGTAGCTGCACTATGTTCTTATTCATTGCACATGACACCCAGCGAATATGCTGACCAAGTTCATGTAACCTTGGCTGTCAGATGTGAAGAATAGGATGCATGCAAGCTAGCTGTTACCATGGAGACAAGCTGCTTGATTGACAGCACAACAGTAAGTGTGTGATCAGGAATGGATTATCCCCCAGCATGTCTGAAGAGCCTGGAGAGCCCTGCACGCGCACACAGTTATAGTTCATACTTTCTCACCACCTTACTTCCTTATCTACTTCCTTCAGGACCTCTTTATTTCCCATCTTCTTTTCCTTAACTCCTTACTTACTTCACTGCTATCTCCCTTACCTCCATACTTACTTCCTTACTTACCAGCCTACTTGTTAACATTCTTACTTAACCCCTTTCTTCCTTTGTTCCTTCTCAGGCGTTCTCAGTCTGGTTGTTTATTCCCGACCAGAGTTTGATACAGCTTTCACACCAGCCCAAAGGAACCACACCAAACAGCTTAGCCATGAAAATATCCTTGACCACTCTACCCCTTTAACTTACTTTTTGGGGGGTCAATATCAATTGTACACGCCTTATGAAGAAGAAAGAAAATGAAGAGACACAAAGACTACAATGTAGACACCGTCAACTTAGGTGCGAGCACTGCCAGTATGTTGTGCTTTCACGTCACACACACAGAAACGCAGTCACACACATTACTGCTGGATGCCTCTCCCATGTGTGTACCCTGCTTTATTGCCTTTTCAATCTTCCAACTGTCGCAATAAATCATTTCAATAAAAACCTCTCTATTTATATTACAGTATTATTTCTGCAACTTACTTACCTGCAACGTGTAATTACTGCACCCATCTCAAAACTAAATATGAGTCTGGTGTGTGTGTGTGTGTGTGTGTGTGTGCGACAGAAACACACAGGTACATTAAACCACCTCTGGTGCTGTACCTCCAGAAGAAGCTTCGCTTTATAGTTGGCACACAAACACGGAGACACACATGAACGTAAATCTATACTGTATGTTTCCTCACATGTGCAGGATAAGCTGGACTGGATCAGGTCTGCTAACGATATGTCCAACTTGACGTCTTCTGTTTTGTCTGACCAACAGTTCAAAACACAAAGATATTCAGTTGCACAAGCATACTCAACACAGCCTCACAATGAAGAAACCGGAAGTGAAAAACCAGAAAGAGCTGCTCAGAGCACAAGATAAAGGCTTGTTAGAGGTGTTGGAGCCATAACACAATAGAAATAATGGTATGAGCGTCTGTGAAATATTTTTCAGTCAAGGACTCATACAAACACACACACACACACACACACACACACACTGACAAAACAGCAACTGACAAGGAAGCGCACACACATACACAGATGGACACACATGCTGACACACCTGAGATTCCCTGATGTAATGTAATCTAATGAGGCGTTGGCAAGGTGGCTGAACATAACAAGCAATTTGTGATGTGCAGTTCTTACTCTGTTTAGCTGAAATGACAGGACAATCTGAAACTATTTTTATGGGCTAATCAACTAGCAAAATTTCTGATTCTCTGATTTCAGCTCCTCAAATGTGAACATTTTCTTGTATTCTCAGTCAAATATATTATTACGTTAATTATAGAAGGGGTTTGGGTTATAGGTCAGAAAAAACAAGAAAAGTGAATATGTCGAGGGCTTTGGGAGTGTTTTTACAAATTTCTGGCAATGAAATCAATCATTATTTGCAGTCCAACTGATGTAGAGATTCACTTTCTAGTGACAAATCAATCCCCTCAAAAGTTAACAATGTTAATCAGCATCCCCTGACCTTGTCCAGAACTATGTAGCAAATTAACATTTTATTCAAGTTGGCTCCGATATGACACCATATGCTTCGGACAGGATGGATAATGATGAGCAGATATGAGAGAAAAAGGGGGCAAATGAATATGACAGGAGGAGAGTTCGGGACACACACACACACACACACACACAGTGTTGATTCCAAGAAAAGAGGAAGGTTAGCATGCTGTGGCAAGACTTACATCATGCATGTGTTACAATGCGTTACTTTTTGGAGCATAAAACCCTGACAGGCTCACTCTCGCTTTCCATATCTACATGTTTCTCTTTCCATATGTGACTCTCTCTCTCACTCTCTCCTCCTCATCAAATATTCACAGTTGGTCCTATTAAACATTCACCACGCAGAGCTGCTACGTTTATCTGCCCCTCCGCCAATCAGCCTCCAGCGAGTGCACTAGAAGCCCACCAGAAGCCTGCAAACACACTCACAGACACACAGACACACTCACACACACGACGTCTGCCTGCATGGTCTGAGATCTGGCAGCCTTGCAGAAAGGGGAGGAGATGACTAGAAAAGGGGGGAAGAAGTGGGAAAAGAGAGAAAGGTGCAAAAAAAAGAAAGAGGATGGTGGCTGAGGGACAAATGAGACACATAAAAGAAAATGAGATGAAGTAAGGAAGCAAAGTAAAAGTGTCTGAGGGTCCACTCGTCAGCTCGTGTCCATGTTCAGTGAGAGCAGAGCAGCCTTGCACCTCAATAATTCAACAGCGGGACGAGTGCCGCCAGCCTCTCCCTCATCCTCCTCCTCCTCCTCCTCCTCTTTTCCTGACATCACAAGGCCTTACCTAATAACCAGGTAAAAATACACTCGCTTCACAGTTCGACAATGCGTGACACATAATTGTAGCTAAAAATAACATGAAACACAGTCGAGAAAGATCACACACTGTCAACAGTGTTCCCTTTGGGTATTACAGCCCATCTACACAGAAAGTGTTTCAGGCGCATTTTTCAGACGTCCGTCTCACGCAGAAGAGATGGGCTTTTTACACTTCTACACGTCTATTTTGTGCGCAACTACAGTGATTATGTATTGGTCTCCAAGCGCTGCCAAAACAGGGGTGACCTACATTCAATAATGTGCCTGAATTCAATTAACTGACATTCAATTAACTGCAGAGAAAAGTAGCAAATATTCACATTTGAGAAGAAGCTGGAACAAGAAAGCTTTTTTTGTCGATTAATCTGCAAACTTTTCACTTTGAATCAACCATCAAACAACACATGGCACCATTGCTGCATATGGACTAGTGCAAAGCCAAACGCAGGGGCACATTTATTAAAGAAATTGCAGTGAGATCACCAAGTTGATGAAGATGGCTCCAGCAACCATCGGTCATCCGGAAATGGATTACGTTAGTCAATCAAATACATGCAAGTACACATACTTCAGAAAGTGAACGGCACAATTTACATCACACCGGTGGGACAGAGGATGAAATGATTGTCATTGTGATACATTTACAGAGTTGAAAAACCTGTTACACAGTCCTATAAACTACTGTGGAGTGTTACTCAAGGATACATTCATCAAATCGGCCTCCAGACATTGCACTTTATCTTCTTACTGGTACCTGCAGCAACATGCCTCAGTGCCTTACTTTTTTTTTTAACAATGTATCAATTTTGGAGCCATTAAGGACTAGTCTAATCACTGGCTCACAGCTTCAGTCGCTAACAACTAACAGGAACGATTCAGAGGTACAGACTGAAACCAAAGATCAGAGCAGGTACAAAACTTGCTTCTCTTAGAGTGTCATTTTCCCTGAGACCTGAGTTTTGGACACATCAAAAAGCTGTAAAAATGCTATAATGTTTACATTTCCTGGGAGAAATGTATACATTTTCCAATATAAATCTGGTAACTGTACATTTTCTCAGGTGATGCAAGTGGAAATACGAGTCACAGTGCTATAGTGAGTTTCAGCTCATTGTTCAATTGGTTTTGCCTCACTTGCACTGCTCATAGAGCGTCGTTTACGGCTGCAGCAGGCCGCTGCTTTCAGTGAAAAAGCTCTAAAAACCTGCTGTACACAGACAGACACAGTTACCAACTAGCTTGTGAACATAGTAAAGCATTTAGCAGTTAAAGAGACAGATATTTCCCTCAGGAATTAGTAGAGACCAACATTTCTGGCCACACCCCAATCAGTGATGTCATAGCAGGCGTTTCCAGTATCTGTTAAAAGCCGAAATACCCATTTTTACATCGCTTAAATTTTTTTTTGTTTAACTTGCCATGGCATGTATAATTAGATTTACTGCAACATCATCAGCGGATGTAAAAGCAGATGATAGGTGGTGATGACAGTGAGCTCCATAAATGAAAAGCTGCAGACAAAAGCTGAGTGGGCAAAAGCGAGAGCTGACCTGCTTATATGTTGATATGCAAGGTTTGGTTTTTACACAACGAGATGAGCTACTGTAAGAACTACTGTCAGAAAAAGAGATATGAAAGTATCTACCAAACTTCCCTTATTTTATTCTTAAAATCTAACCACTGATTTCTACTACTTCATCTCTGTTCAAAATGGATTCAAGCTTTCACACGAGCGTGCACAAAAGAGCCCTCCACCACTAAAGCAAAAGTAACACAATCTTATGAGAACACTTCTCTTCTAAACTTCTGCTTCCCACGATTTTTATCAAGTAGTCGCTGCTGCCTTTAGGCTAACAATAATTGTCATCATCTGCTTTTGTAAACTGATGCTTGAGCCACTTGTGACATACAGTATTAGTAGCCTTGGACCATTTATGCATCTGAGTAGCCGGTATTCGAAGTATAAAAACAACAATTTGCTATTTGCCCGAATATTTCTTGGCTCTGAGCAGCAGCCAAGCAACCAGCAGAGACTCCAGGAAGTGACCGTGACTGGCCACCTAATAACTGCCAGTAAAATAGGGAATTTACATTTTAACACTTATTTTTTCAGTATAGATTACAAACCAGATATGAATTAGTGAGCTTTAGAGGTGTTAGGCGGATTTTGTTCCTGTTGGATGGATTCAGGTTATCTGTTTTCAATCTATATGCTAAGCTAAGCTAACTGACTGCTGCCTTAAATTAACCTGACAGCTATAAAAGAGATGTCAATCTTCTCATCTGACTCTCTGTCAGAAAGTGACTGAGCCCATTTCCCAAAATATCAAACAGTTCCTTGAAATTTGGATCAAGCAAATGCCTCTCTCAGTGTGCAATATCAACACTTTTCCCCCAGTATTTTTTTCAATATTGTATAAACTGAACTGACTTTTGGTTTTCGAGATAAAATACCATCAAGGTTCATTAATAAGAGAATATATCCACAACTGAAAATGTGACTATGCCAATGACATTTTATTTTAAAAACACAGTAACTAAATGTAGTTTAGTTGGTCTGCCTCTAGTCTTCCTGGGGTGATCTTAACAATGTGTGTTGTTGATGCACACGTGTGTGAATGTCAGTGGAAGTGACAGACCACGTGTGCATGTGTGAGTATCCGCTTGAGCGACTGTGAGCATGCATGTGACGCCACACATCCAAGCCATAATCGCTGACCTCACCGCCAGCCAATGTACCCTCCCTGAGCCACAGAATAAGGCTTAATCACACACACACACACACACACA
>JAVQJL010079326.1:0-10187 GCA_036024295.1 Nannoperca obscura
CCTCCTTCCTGAGGGAATAAATAATAAACCAAGCACTTATAAATTGATCAGTCTTATTCTGAAAATCGTAGACTCCTGATTCGCATTGATTAATCAATTTGCTTTTAAAACACCATACACAGACCAGGGCTGAATTTAAACATTTTATTTCTAACTAAGGGAATGTCATAATAGGATAATAATAATACAAATAACACCATGGGACACACGTGTAACAGAGGGTCGGAATATTAGTTGAGGGTTAGTTTCTGTTGGGCTATGAGGATGGAAATGCGTGATGAAAATGGGAAACTAAGGGATTTCAGCTTATACAGGGGTTGCTAATTTAAAGAACTCACATTCCACTTATTCTACATCAACTCCGATCACAACAGCTGATTGTAAAGTTTTGCCTACTTTGTTGAGGGCGTTCCTCGGCGGTATGACTGGCCGAACCGTCGCAGAGTCGCGTGTTCCGTTTTAACGGCCTCCAGAACAGGTTCGCTGTCCTGCAGGTCGAAAGTGGTTGGCAGATGCTAACCCCAGTAGCGATGTTCCTGAGAAAGGAAAAGGTGTTTTCATTGCTTTGAGGGTCTTTTTCACTTCGATGAGAAAGAGATTATCCAAACTTTATGGTCCTTCTCGGCTGGTGAGAAATCCCATTTGCCTGGTGTCACCAGGTACGGAGAGACTGAGAAAAGCCTCCTGGTAAGTGTTACTGTTAGTTCTGGGAGGAAAGGAGGGGAAAGAATGTCCTGAGAAAGAGAAAAAAAACAACTCCAGTGTTCACCTCCAGTTTGACCTTAGTGGGCAGAGAATCTGGTCCACTACATTATTATTATTATTATTATTATTATTATTATTATTATTATTATTATATGTTTGTTGTGGTGCAGCTGTAAAGCAGCACACAAACACACAGAGCAGGGTCACTAAGACGAGCAGACAGTACATGAATCATTTCTCAACAAATGACAAAATACTGAACATCAGATACTGTGAGTTAAATGTTAATTTAAAAACGTACTTTACAGACAATAACATACATTTAAATGGATAGCTAATGGATAGTCATTATACTGCACACGTCAAATACTGATTTATGCATCATTATGTATGGTATTTTAAAAAGATAGAAAAACATTTACAGATTTTTAGACACTGTTATTATGAATAACCTTTTTTATTGATCAAGTAGTTAAGTCAATAAAATGTGAAGTTATGTTAACTGAACCCAAAGTGTTGTCCAACAGTGGGTCCAGCTATTTAATGCATAATGATATGAAAAAAGTAGCAAATCTTTAATAATTTAAGATGCTATAAAGTGGAATAGTTTTCAGAATTTTTAACTTACTCATAAATTTATCAATCAATCTATTATTAAACTGATGACTAATGGGTTACTTAACTAACTGTTTTAGGACTAAGTTGTTGCGTATTAAAGGATCTTATGGTTGTTTTGCTAGTCTTAGTATATTAACCACAAACCTCGGATTGAAATGCATTATTGTTGATCATTTTCCATCAGTTTATAGATGGATGTTAGAACTCCCAGTTTCACTTACGTTTCTTTCAGTATGCTTAAAGCTGGTGTGCAGAACATCTGTCTCCTCCTGGCAGAGAGAGTAATACACAAACACTGGTGACGCGTGCTTTTGACCGTTTGCCTACATGGGAGCTTTCCCCATCACATTTCCATAGTTCCAAGCCAATAACCCATTTTTTGGGTTGAGTAAAAGTAATAGCTACAGAGCCTACTCCTAATATTTTAGAGACCAAGCTGTCCAGGAGAATTAATATGACATCCTGTCTGCCCTCAGTCCCTGTTCTTCTTTTAGCCTCTCCAATGAGGAAAAGCTACACCAACATTTATCCATGTGTGTGCTCGCTGTCAATCACTTTTTTAGTTTTGACTGTAATCCCTCCTCTGAATGCAGATTCATTTTTATCTGGAGCATCAGAAACCATCAGATCAGATTTTTCCGCCTTACTCTTAGTTGCTGCAGAGACTCTGTTCAGCTCTGCCAAACCAGAGCCATGTAGAGAGAACTATCTGAAGTCTGCGTGAATCATGTGATAATTAAGCATTTTAAACTTCCATTGACACGACTTTCTCTCTCTCTCTCTACCTGGTTCTGGTTTTAGCACCGGTGTGCCAGCGTGGAAATGTCACCACACACACCAGATTTAGAACATACAGAGAGATTTACATGGTGGTGATGGGCTTAATCAGAATTGTATGAACCCATCTGGCAACAGCTTCAATGTAACGGACGATCATTTATATGTAAAAGTTTCAAACTCAAGCTTTAAGAAAAGTTCATTATTGAAGTTAGGTTATCATCATCGTTATCTCACAGACGAGATTGGACTGTCCAACAGCAACCTTTTGTAAAGCAACCAAATTCACACCTGTGTTTGCTTTTGTTTTGGTCCTGCCGGTGTGATTGTTTAAAACGTTTAGGTGTCAGAACATGCCGGGAAAGAATGGTCCCTCCCAGCAAACAGTCCCTGCCGGTCACTGCAAAACCTCCCGATGATCTTTCATGATAAGAAACAGAGTCGGAAATCTGAGCGGACTAATTGTTAAACTGAGTAAACGTAATAATAAACCGACAGTCTGTGTAGAGATTAACGTAAATATTTGGAGGAGCACTCAAGACGTGTTCATGGTGGATTATAACACTCTGATCTGACAATAAAAAGTGTGGAGGTATTACAGTGGTAATGCAATGTATAATTATGCCCACTGAAGCAGGGATTAATAAACTGTAGGTGTCAGGAAAAACACAGAGAAACACTGAGAACACAGTAACTTGACACGTGTCCTCTCCTATAACCAGCTAACCACAGCAGTAAATAGAACGCTGTACAAGTCTAATAAACCTCTCCCTTTTATAAATTATTTTTACAAAACTATGAGCCAAGTGCATATTGTTCTCAGTATGGGTCATTAACATTGCCCCCTCCCAATCTGAAATCTGATGGGATTATTTGGAAGATGGTGCTAATGTAGTGGGCTACAACCTTTTACACAAATATCCCTGTTCTTGTTGCTCACAGGATCCCGTACTTTGAGACGAGTGCAGCGACAGGAGCGGAGGTGGACAAGGCGGTGATAACGCTGTTGGACCTGGTCATGAAGAGGATGGAGCAATGCGTCGACAAACCGCCCGCCGAGCCAGCCAATGGGAATGGGGCCACAAAGCTTGCTGATGTGCAGCCCAATGAGAAGAAATGTGCATGCTAGATCTTGAGGCGATTCATTCTCGTCGTCTGTCCCTCCTACTCACCACATTCCCTCCTTCTTTTACCTTCTCCTTCCCTTTCGTCTTTGATTGCATGTTTGATCATCTTCTCCTGTCCACTTCCTTCTTTCTAAAACTTACCTTTAACCATCTTCTGCGTCTCCTTTCATTCCCTTCCTCCTTTAATTCTTTCTTCTCCTCCCAAACTGTCTGCCACTTTGGCAATGGTGTGACCCTATTCCCCTCTAGTGGATATTCAAGGTAATACAGTCTCAGCATGTCTGCCTTTGTTTAGGAGGAAATTAAAATAGGAGGGGACAGTTTCATCACTGTCAGACAAATAATGTGCCTCGTTTTAAACATGCAGTCTGGGAATTAAGCTCTGCACGCTGCCAATTTCCCTGCTTGCAAGTGGTTTGGACGATTTAAAATGTATGAAAACAGGCTAAAAGACATTTAGAACTTTAACTCTTTAAAGATCTGTTCATCACATCGTAACAGGAAGAACATTGCTACCTGTTTAGGCTTATCTGGGCCATAAAGAGTGTAACATCAGGCAGTGTAAATGAAATCATGGGCTTCTCCTGAATGTTTCCTCCTGGAGCAGGCTGAGCAACTGTGACCAATTTATGTTTTTATAATTTTTTCCCTGTTTCACACTGTTTTCAATGCTGTACCCGTATTAGCCATGTATTCTAATTTGAAGCAGTTTTGTTTGGTTCACAGGTGGTAGAAGTTTGCTAAAATGCACCAAAGTGTGTTTTGCAGAGTTGATGGAGGTCTTTAACATCGGAGTGAGAGTGGCCGTTCACAGCTTATTGTGCTTCTAAACATGCAACCTGTCAGCTGTGATGTCAGCTTGTTAGCTTGTGTGGCTAACTTTAGGATATCTAATAGCTTAACCGTTAATGAGCCGTGCAGATAATTATTAGGCCTATATTAAACTTTACAGCTGTAACAAACATACACAACATAGATATACGCCCAACACAAAGCAGATGAGGGTAAATAGCCTCTGTGGAGTGTTATTTTTCATAACCGAACTGATCTGCGTAGATTATTGTGCTCATGACCACTTGATCAAGATAATTATGGTGAATAATTGAAAAATGAAACAAGTAGGAGAACCTGTAGCAGCCTTCTATCTATGAGTAATTTATAAAGCTGGTGACACCACGCAGTTATCTGAAAATAAACACCCACTGGCAGAGCAGAAAAGGGTATCCATCGCCGTAGTACAAGCACGGCTAACCATCACAGACTTCTTGTTTGCACATCTGATTAGCAGTTTATGTAGCTAACTACCCACAAACTATCTACTGCAGGGTATCAGTGTTTGGCAGTTTTAAGTGGCTACAAGTGGCATGCTAACAACAAAAGCAGCTGAGTGTTTCGTAGTAATATTTCAGCGACTTTCATATAAAAACTAACCAGGTAGGGAATAACATATCAGTATATCAGACTTTTCGCCACACCTCCACCATCAAGTTATCCAAAACAGCTTTTACAACAGGTTGTTGAATTGCTTTCTGTGCTAATCCTTAAGATTTCCCAGAATACCATTTCCATTGTTTCTATTTGAATTCCATCTTTCTATCTTGGGGGGTTGTCTGTTTTTACAGGACTGCAATTTGATTGACTAGAAATAGCATTGTTTGGATACTTTTACATTACAATAATAACATTGGATAGTACTTAATATAGTGGTTAGATAGTAATTAACTAGATAGTAGTTAATTTAGCGAAATAATATATATATATATATATATATATATATATATATATATATATATATACATACACACACACACACACACTCTGTTTCTATTTCACAGCCCTAATTCACAGTGAACAGATCAACAGACACAAAAGTGCTTCAGCTAGCTCTCTGTTAGCAGCCCAGTTGGTTATACTTTGCTGTTGTGCAGCTGACTCTCCATTAGGCCTCCATCATGGTGCCAGACTTGGCTGATTGCAGATAGTATACCATTCATATTCTAGGATGAATATGGGTACAACATGGCACATGTGCAATGGAGAAAAAAAACCCTACATTATATCATTAATAGAGCGTCCTAGAACAGGATAGACATATTGTTGTTCCAAACTGATGTACTGCCTTGGCTTTTAAAGCGTTATTCCACTGTGGCGGAAAAGAGTTTAATCTCTGTGGGAGTTTGAGATAAGTCAGCTGAAAATATCAGCTGCTCTGGGGATGCATCGCCATAGCTTGCTAACATTTACAGAAAATAAAATAGTTGTATTTCATAGCCTGAAAAAGCAATGACAATTATGGCAATTCTGTAGATAGAACAAATGTGCATTGAAAAAAAAGGTTTAATGAACTTGTGAGTGGAGAGGATAATTATGTCTAATCTGCATAGTTATTATGAAAATATACTTCTGAGAATGGAAAAAACCTGCCAAATGTCAGTTGGGTGCCCCAGCTTTTCAGGGCAGCTGATTTTCCATGTTGACTTCTCATCTCTTTATAACAAACAACAGACAAAGTGAAATATCGCTTTAAGGCCCCATACATGACCAATGTTGTTAGAATATAAAGTGACCAATTATTTATATTAAAAGAAATGTAAACCATAGATGATTTCTGTTGTCATATTTTTGTTATATTCTTCATATCTCACACTCCCCTTTGTCCTAATTTTCACAAGAGAAAATGATCTCAACTGCATTTACATTTCTGATTGTTTTTTTTTTTCATTGCTCAATTATCAAATGAACCCCAAAATTACAAATCAAGAAAACTAGAAAAAACACTTTTATAAACTCTTGAAGAAGTACAGTAGAAGTTGTTTAAGACAATTTTTCTTTTCTCTGAACTTGACTTTTTTGGTTCAACACTGTGGAACAAGTTTTGTCGTGTTTTGTTGCACTAGATTGTTTTTTTCATTGCACAGCAGACCATTTGACAGTGAAACCATGTTAATTTCACTGAGTTAAGTTTAAAAGGCTGCATGTTTGGTACCATGATGCTATGCTTGAGCAAAGCAGAAAACATCCGTATTTAGAAGCCATGTTAGACGTTCATTTACAGACAAATTCTTTTTAAATTAAAAAAAATGATGATTGAGACTGAGTCCGAGATAATCTCTTTTGTTTCAAGTGCAACTCAACAGTTTTCCTTCTATCAAGTAACACCTCGATCTGCCTTACTTCAAGAAAAATCTTGAGCCAAGTTGAGTTGCACCAGAAACAAGGGAGATTATCTTTTGCTTGCCACCTGCTGGCAGCTAAATCCTTATTTTGTCCTTCAGTGAGCCAATGGGAGGGTTTACATAGCAGTCCCATCTCACAGCTGCATAATATTAGGATTACTGCAGGTTGGTTTTCAAAGTGTACTGAAACCAGTGGCAATGGTTCAGCAGTAATGTTACGTATGCTCTGTGTGGCATATTAATGGCAAAACACTGCTGCGGTCATTTTAAAGATTATAAAATGTTTCGTTTCAATATTTGATTAAATAATTATTTTAGTAGTAATATTTGTATCGTGCTCTCTGGATACATTAAAAAGAATCTCAAGTTAAAGTGTCATAGAGCTTTGGCTTCACCTCATTCTCACCTATATTGAATCTGCCAGTGTGCCAAATATAAAATAAAAAACAAACACATCAAAAAGCGTTTGTTTTTTACAAAACAAAACCTCATTCTGCTGTTCAGTCAGAGAAAAACAGCCTTTAAGATTGTGTATTTTGTGTTGGGGGTTTTTTGTTGCCAACAGCTGATCACAGTGTCATATTAAAAAACCCACTGCTGTTCGATTATAGTTTACCTAAACATTACTTCGATGTAACATTCTCATTCTACCCTAGTTACTTCTTCACTCCAGACACTCTACAGGTTTGGTTGTTCTGTTTTTGCTGATCATCTGCCCACTTTTTTGGTTGAAATCTGTAGTTTTTTATTTTGGTCTTAAGTCATGTAATCATAATGTACATATGTCTTAACACTTACAGAAGCAGCTTAGGGAAATCCTCATAACAGGTTTTGTTTTTATTATTTTCTGTGTTTCCTTTGCTCAAACGTTCATGAAGCAAGTGATATTTCAATAGAATAGTCTCTTTGAGACTAATGCCTTAAAGATACAGTTAAGCTGAATAACTGAAATTGACATATTTTGACCACTTGGAGACTGTGGAACAAGCTAAAAACACAGAACTGACATATGATCACCTTATAAAGAGGTTGTGGCCAACGTGTTTGCAAACAGCTGCAGACACAGAGTAACATCGTCATCCCATTGGATTTGAGTTTGTGTGAATCTAATCAATCTTATTCCAGCATTTACTATCATTTAACTGTTTTGGTCTCCACCAACTCCTGAGAAAAACATCTGGCTCTTTAGTCACTAGATGTTCCACTTATGTCACCAGCTAGTGGCTAACTGTCTGTCTGCTGTTTGGTGCTGGACAGGCAGTGTACAGTGGGATTATTAAAGTTTGTCTGCTGAAAGCAGCTGCCTGCTGCTGCAGGCAAATGGGTTGATATAAATTAACCATTCACTAAATGTGCAGTAAAACCAAAACAATGAGCTAAAAGGCTTAAAAGCTCTGTATCGTGCTGCATTATTCTCTCTGGGTTCACAAGGAGTGTCACCTTTCACATTACACAACCCATTGTTACTATAGAAATTTGTGCTGCTTTAAAATGTCTTACACGTGTCTTTAAAAGTCTTAAAAAAACTTAGAGTATTGATTTTATTTATGCCACTAATCAGGTGTGTAACTAAACTTAAAGTTTCCATGTTTTTGGTAAGCGCTTGGTGAAACAGTTAAATTATGGCTTAGACTTGAGTGGTTATCTGTAAATGTAATGCAGCTTCATTGATCAAGATAACTGACAATTAATTTGGGTTTAATTACAACTAAATGTTTCTTCAGTTATTTTAATGAATTTTATTTTGCAAGAACAAAAAAATTCAAATAGATGAAGAAAAAAAAAAGAATCTTTAGAATCTTAAAATCTTAAAGAACAAATAAAGTAAGGAGACCAAATTAACTCATTTAAAAAAGCAAGAGTGCCATGTTAATGGTGTTTTCTTCGTGTTTGAGAGTCCACCTCACTTCTAGACTGACCACCATTTTCCTTAACATCTTGGACCAATTGCGACAATCTTCTGAACCAATTTGTCAGCTTTTATCTGATTATTTTGTCCTATATTGTTCATTATATTTTCTCAAATGTTATGTCTGTCCTCTGATGTCCTTTTGCTTAAACCCAGTATTCAGTTGTGCCACAGGTGTGTCTGACATTACATTATTATTTTTACTGTCTTGAATCGTGTTTTTCTTGAAGCATCTCTTTCTTAAATGGTTTTGGTAGATTTTGAATTCACTTTAAAAGTTTACACTGTTTTGAAGAGTCATGTTGTGCCTGTTCCTCTTTTGTTTTATCCTCTGTAAGGTTTGTGAGCTACTGAATATTTTAATGCATTATTGATTATAGATTACAATGCAGAGGCAAAAGAGACCGGAAGTCATGATGTTGTTTTTGTGCCCAATATGTCAAAACAACTAATCAATCCAAGTACCTCTAAGAGCTTTTATTTTTGGAAATCCTGTGTGTAAATTCTCTGATGCCTGCGGTTTGTACACGTTTCTTCAGTTTTCACTGCGTGTATCGATGCCTGTGTGTTTGTTGGGTTTGTTGCACTGTCAGCATGTTTGACACAATGAGAATGAAATGACTTGTGATGCATTTAATGTTTCTGATGTCAGAGCTGCAAATAAATCCCTGTGTTTGTTTTATGCCGTGGGTTTATTCTTTTCCAGAAGAGTCTGCTTTGGTTTTGGTTTGATGCAGATGGTAACCACTCTTTTTTAACACAAGACATTTTTTAAAGCATCTTTTTGATTGTTGAAACTCTCTAAAAGAGTCTGGTAGCAGTAAAAAAAAAAAGAAAAAAAATGTTTTTAGCATTCAAGGCTTGAAAGATTACATACACATTATGTAGTCTTTCAAGCACATTACACATTTAAATTGTGTGCAACAAGTTATGTAACCCAAATTTTTACCTTGTTCAAGATAACCAGTTTGAGCACAATAACCTCATGTGCACAAGAGGTTGATCTCTAGCACATGAGATATGGATCTTGCATGCACAAGATCATTTGTGCATGGAGACAATATTTCATAGATTAAAGTCTAGGTAAGTTAGATAAGTAAGACTATATTTAAATATATTAAATAAATGCTAAAAATTTAACAAAAAGAAAGTACTGCAACACTATCTGTAACAACTGTTTCTTTGGTTGAAATGAAGGACTGTAGAGCTTAAATGTATTTTATTTTAACTGCATTTCTCTAAGTAAAAATATAGCTAGCTTAGCTGCTAACTGTAGCTACAGGAATAAAACAGAGCTGGACTGTGTGACCGCACACAAACAATAGCCATTGTTAAGTAAACAGAGCCTTAACATGCAGTTAGTACTACCTTTAACACTAGCTAACACTTGAGCTAGCTAAAGTGTTAATATGTTGACATTTGTTTTCATGCTAATATTTGTAAATTCATGATTGGCTTTACCTTAACTTTTATTTTACATGTAATTAGTTCATTTCAGTCCCTACTAACTACTGTAATGCATATATGTTTACTATAAGATGCATATAAATGTTTTACTGCAAAGTAACATGTCAGATTTTTGGACAGGGTCTAAGAATGGCATTGTTGATCCATCACTGCAACTCTTTTGTTCCAAGTAAATCTCATGACCTTTCCTCTAGCACCATCACTGGGCACAAACCTCCAATTTGCACCATCACCGGGCACACATGTATGGAGGATATCTTTGGTATATTTCAAATTAAAAGTCCAAATAGAAAACGCAAAGTCCAAACAGAAAATGCAAAGTCCAAATAGAAAACGAAGAGAGATTAAATTAAAAAGATTATTATTTTACTCATAACTACTAGGAATAACTAGGTCATAATTAAAATT
>JAVQJL010079332.1:0-27709 GCA_036024295.1 Nannoperca obscura
CCTCATCCCCTCTCTCCACTGCTTGTCAGCTTTTAACATCTTGCATGACACTCTACACTCCTCTATAGGGGAATGAACATGCTGGTAAAGAACACACGCACGCACGCACGCACGCACGCACACACGCACACACACACACACACACACACACCCCCTCATCCCCTCTCTCCACTGCTTGTCAGCTTTTAACATCTTGCATGACACTCTACACTCCTCTATACTGAAATGTAAATGCTGGTAAAACACACACACACACACACAATAAAGCTATATAAACACACACACACACACACACACACTCTCACACATCAGAAATATCACACCAATTATTCATACTTGCCTTGCCAAGCACATAAAAAGCTAAACAGGCATGCTCACATGCACAGAAATTAAAATGCACGCACATAAACACATGCCCTTAAAAACAAATGTCCATACACACGTACAAGTACAAACAAAAGCCTGAACACACATGCCTTCGTGCCTAAGAGCATACGCACATATCGACCCAAACTGTATATACAACTTAAATACAATACAGTGCACTGCATTCACACGCAGTGACACACACATACACATACATACACAACAGCTAGCGTCTCTCCTTGACCTTCACTGTAACCTCCCACAGTTTGTGAGCAGCGTGTGGCCCTGCTGACAGGCCAACAAGCAAACAAACAAAAGAGCCGTTCCATATTTCATGAGCTATCATGGGCAAATACAGTGAATATGTGTGAGGCTGGAACACAATAGAGAAAAATCCAGATTATCATAATTACTTGGACAGCTCGACTTTTAGGGCTACATGAGGAAATATAACTTTGAACAGCACCATGACTCAGAATAAAAAAAGTGTATCTGATGTGGACAAAATAACATGTAAATATTCTGTTAGTGCCTTCAATAAATGATTTTCTGTAACTCACCTTCTAACCAATAAGCCGATTTAGCAACCAGTTAGATTACACAACATTTCCGACCGCTTCAACGTCACCAAGACAAACAACAGCTTAGCAACAATTTACATTATTACATCCACCCTATGTGCTTTATATTCTGTATTGTTGATTTAACATTCAAGTCTTTATTATGGTGAAATTCATTCTCCATCCCAAAATGCTGTCTTCTGCTCAGATTCTTTGAAAATCTATATCCCTTTAGTCGCTGACCTTGAAAAGTTAATATCTCAAAAGTAAAGTACGGCCTTCAAAAGTCACAGATTTTAGTTCACTGGATGGAGGAGTGCCAAAACGTGAGCACGTCGTTTTGATGGTTAGAAAGTTTAGAACAACCAACTCTTAATTTAAATACAAATTATGTTTACAAATGATACTACAAAATAAAATGCACCAGGTGTCAAGAACATGACGGGGCCTCAAAATGAGCTGAGGGACCACAGTGGTGGGTTTTATTGGCAGTGGAAGCTGAAGAATCTCCTGTTTTAACAGAGCAAGTTAAATTTGAACAGTAAGGTCTGAGAAAACTCAGTTGAGCTGACCCAGAGATACCCACGCCATGCTTGAGGCAGTCAATTAAAATTGTATGATCAACTGTGTCAAAAGCCGCACTTAGGTCTAAAAGGATTAAGACAGAGCGATCTCCTGCATCTGCAGTAGAAAGGAGGTCATTTGTTACTTTCATTAGGGCTTTATGTCTGCACTGCACAGCATCCTGAAACATTTACAACACACAATTATGTTGTTTTTACAAAAGTGTCTGAATAAAATTGACTGAGGCAGAAGTTTGGGTTTGATCACTTGAAGTTAATTGACAGGTTTTAGAATCTTTAGCTCGATAATCCCTTTAACACACTACTGTGGGGTGAAATTCTTATTTTCATTACTGAAAACAGATCATAATCATCACAAAATACCAAGTGTCTGATTCATTGTGTGCACCTGGCCTTATTTTGTCTCAAAGCATTGTATGAATGGGGTGAATTCAAATGGAAATGCGGGTGAAAAAGTGGTATGAAAACTTGTCTTTTATTTAAAAAGGGAGAAGACTTACATCTCCCTCTGCGCAGACCATGAATATTTCAGTCTTAGCTCAACTTTGCTCCACACAGAGCAGCACTCTCGCCCACGCCTGCGCAACACACACAAATACACAAAAACAAACACACACGCACCAGCACGCATAAGTCGATTGTTAACTCACAGGTCAAAGCGTAGATTCTGCCTCTCCTCAAAGAAGTAGTCCAGGATGAATTTGCGAACAAAGTCAGGGTTGAGGGTGTTGTCTATGACTTCTGTCCTGCCAAACTAGAAGAGAAATGAGAAAAGTGATGTTTGATTACTGACTTATTCAAGAAACTACACACCAGAAAAACACCAGTGACCAGAAAAATTGAAAGCCCTGTGTAATGTAATACAATCCAGTACGACAGCCCTGTAATAAATACTAGCTTTGGGTTGTTGACATTGTAACAATATTTAAAACCACCCCCATAGCAAGAAAATCTGATGTTTAAGTACGTTACTTAACAACAATGTGACAGAAAGGCTCAAATCTCTTTACAATGCAACATGTTAAATGCTAAATGTCTGAGTCAAGTCTTACAATGAAGTACTGAGTCTGACCAGCTGAGTCTGAGATGTCCACATATTGCCACTGTATAGAGGATACATTTTTGTGATGTGGGTAACAACATGGCCTTTCCCCTGGTGCCACTCTCAGGCCAAACTTTAGAGGCCAGTTTTGCCCCATTACAAGTCAACTTTTCTATCCATTCTTCATCCATTCAGTGATTTTGTTTTCTAGGAATGAAAATTATAGCTTAAATGGGCTGATATGGTTTGGACTTGTCATGTGAGCGTTTGCTCGGCACAAAAACAGTAAACTAAACAACAAGAATGAGCTGGGATAAATGTGATAATTCAAACCAACACACAGATCCAAAAGGCTTAACCTAGAATTTCCCAGGAAAAGAAAAACCACAGCACCTTTTTTAATCATTTAACAGATACAGTAAGCTGGCTCACAGGGCAGCCTCCCTAAAACTCATTGTATTTCTTCAATATGACTTCGTGAAATGCAGCATTGCTGTCGTTTAAGCTCCTTGGAAACATTCACTGGTATATAAATCATCGCCCACCCGCACACCCCTGTACTCACCTCTCTCCATTCCCTGTTGGCTATTCCTTGAGTGTACAGCACACAAACTGTTGAATTACAAACAGAGCAGGGGAGAGACACGAGAGAGGGTGAGATTGATTGAAGAGTGTTTAACAGTGAACAAAAAAAATGCTGAAAAGTCAGCTGAGAGCGTGTTCTTTTGCCGGACCCCCACTTGAGAGTAAAAATCCCTAATTAAATGTCACTAGAACTTTGCCTTGCAGCAAGATGATATTTCAGAGAGGGGGAGAGGAGGAGGGAGTGTGTGTGTGTGTGTGTGTGGGGGGGGGGGGTATAGTGAGTGTTTGTGTGGGTGGAGGAAAGTCCTCCTTATTGACATTCGAGCGTCTCCGTCCGAAGGAGTCTTGGAGTGTTTTTTGATGACCGACCACTAGTGAAAACACGAAGAGGCAATCAGCTGGCACTAAAATGACATTTCATTTGCATTCTAGCAGCCTTTACAGTATTCACACACATCTGTCACATGGCAGCGACTCACAACCCTGAAATCCCCTGGGACCAGACACTTGGAAAGCAGTTGGAACTGGTCAAATATGTACGGGTATTTGTGGGGTGCTCAGTGGTTACAGACACTGTTCTGTAAGAAGTTAGCAGGTTTGATTCCTACAACAACTAATGTGGGTCCATGATTGGCCAAGAGTCATTTAACAAAACTCTAAACTCCTGCCACACACTGCATTAGTATTTGTTGTTTTATTGTTTGTGTTTACACGACCGGGGACGACAGATGGAAAGAAGGAGCTAAGTCTGGTACAAAGCATTAATGCTTTTTGTACATGGCATCTAACAAATATGACAATTTAATTAAACACACAGCTGGGTTTTTAAGAAAGAATATTGTCCCAAAATGCCAAACTGTTTTGTATTATTACAAGATGATTGGTGGCATGAATTATTCGCCTCGTTCTCCTATTGCTTCTTCTTCTTCCATCATAGTGGTAGTGTCCAGGTCACATGGTTGTCATTTTCCTGTTATTCATGTTATTAAGCCTGTCAGAGGGGGAGGAGACATTTGAGAAAAGTTGCCTGGCAACACAGTGAAGTTACTGCGCTTGGCCAAGAAATAGTCAGAAAGATAACAAACCAAAAATGATTATTATAACATGTTAATTAGTGAGATTTAGAGGTGCTGGTTTGCAGATTTTGTCAGACTAGCTGTTTTTTTTGCTAAGCTTATGGGTTAATTGGCTGCTGGCTACCTTCATATTTACCGTACAGACAAGAAAGCGCATCAATCTTCTCCAGCAACTCTAAAACCCTGAAAGTGTTCAAGTGTATGTCCCAAAATGTCAAAGTATTCCTTTAACTTGAATGGAATGAAGCAGCTATTAGAGGAATTGGACTCACTGGGGTTGATGAAAGACCGGCACCCTTTCTTTGGCATTGTCAACCGATGTATGTTGTGGACTGTAAGTGGCTGGTTTAGCCATAAGGCTCTGACTATTTAAATGTGGCATAAAAGCTCTGAAATAAAGGTCATATAGGCAATCAAATACTCACTAAACACTAAATAAAATATCTTAAGACATCTGATTATGAAGGCAACACCTTCCGCTGTGGTGACATGCATTATCATTAATTACAGAATAAATTAATTATAAATGTATGCCTGAGTTAATGTATGAGCTAACACCAAGCTGCCTGATTTAATTATGGATTCATTAACTGTTGTGACAGTGAGGAAAAAAAAGCATCATCTGATGAATTCCACTCTTCCCCCAAAACTGACATTTCCTAATTTAGAACAAAGCTCCTGTTGAGCCCAGGAACACTACATTATTACTAACATTTTGGAGAGAACTAGTTTTTCCCGTCTCTCAGCCGTGTAGAAAATGTCACACAGTTTGGGAGCACAAACACAAAGAACAAACGTCGTAATTACCCTGCGTTTGGTGTGCTGGCAGAAGTGTGTTTTGGCACACTGTCAGCCTGGATGTGGTATATGTTGCATCGTGGATGGTGTGGAGGGAGCCGGGGTTCAGCTGGTTGAATTTACAGTCATCCTTTAATCTTGCATTGGAGCATGGGATGACACATGGTCTCTGTATTATCACACGCCTGTAAATATTTTTTTTTTGTATTCATCAGGCTGATGATGAGGGAAGGAGCTTGACAATAGCACAGCTAACCCCATCTCTGTTTTGAATGTAGGAGCCACAGACGGGTAACGCATACTTTCATACTGTTCCTGTCTGATAAATGCCTTTTCCCAATCTGCCTAAGCACACTGATCAAAGCACATTCCTGCACCACAAGAACAACGGCTACAATACACACATAAACATAAACACATACACATAAACATGCACAAAACAGAAACACTGTCCAGCTTCATAAGCTAATATGAATATGGTGCACGAGCCTGCCTGAGGGCCTGGATGTGTGCACTTTGTGGGAGGCCGACACCCTCCTCACATTTTAGATTTTGCTGAAGACTTTCCTCTTTGATAAAGCGTATAGTCTCTGACTCAGGTGACCCCTGAGCCCCCCTTAGTTATGCTGCTATAGGCCGAGACTGCCGGGAGACATCCCATGATGCACTGAGCTCTTCTCTCCTCGCTCTTCCTCTCCATCTGTACACACTCATATCCCATTAATGCTTGTTACATATTCAACTTCTTCTTCTGTAGTTGTGTGCTTTCTCTCTCTCTCTCTCTCCTTCAGGTGCTTTCTGCAGGTATTTCTGCCTCCTGAGATGTAGAGTCTGGATCTGTGGTTGCACCTGCTGCCCCTGTGTTCCTGCTCAACAGGTACTGTTGCTATTATTGTTACTGTTCTCATTATTAGTGTTATTACTATTATTATATTGCTATTACTATTATGTAGAGTTTTGTCTTGTCATCGTCGCCTAGTGCTGCTCATGGTGGGACTGTTGGGTCTTTGTAAATATAAGAGTTGGTCTTGACCTACTCTATAGAAAAAAGTGCCCTGAGATTACTTTGTTATGATAAGACACTATATAAGTAAAACTGAACTGAATTGAATTTCTGTGTGTGTGTGTGTGTGTGTGTGTGTGTGTGGCTCTGCTGAGGCGGTCTAATGCTGTGTGACTGGGGCCAGTGCTGTCAGCAGAGCAGAGACATGGACGCAGCACAAGTGCCTCCTTGCATAAATGTTGGGGCGGGCAGGGATGCTCATCCTCCTCTCCCGCCGTCTGACACTTAAAGGTCCAATCCGCAATTCTGGGGGCTCATCAATTATGGGCTCACACACACACACACACACACACACACACACACACACACACACACACACACACACACACACACACACACACCAACCAACCAACCAACCAACCAACCAACACTAAAAACACCATTGGGCTCGCTCTGCAGCACCCAGGTGGCAAAGTGCTGAATATTTAGCGAATGAAACAAGGTGATGCTGAAGAAGATGCATGCTAACCGAACCCTGGATGAATAGATGGTAAAAAAAAAAAGATACATGTTTTCCAACTTCATCCTTTCATCATAACTGAGACTACTTTCCTCCCATCATGTTTATTTTTAGAGGGCTTTCAACGGACAGGTCTGTCACAGTCTGTTACAGAAAACAAAGCAGGCATGACGGATGAAAACAGCAAGGAACTACTTTACAATCTTCAAGCAGCACGTGAGCCTGTATGAGAGGATCTGTTTTCAGCATTTAGTTGGGCTTGGTTGTATTTCCAACAATCGCGTGGATTAGATACCAGACCAATACCTTTCTCGATTTTTGTTTCTCTATATTCATAAAAGCAGGCAAAGCTCTCTGATACCATATGTTGTATAAACACAGGCAGCCGAACAAGACCTTTGCCTAAAACACCAGGATCAGATATATTCTTGCCTCTTGAGTTGGTCCCGGTGTCAGATTAGGCAACCACAGAGTAATAAATTCTTGCTGTGATCTGGCCAAGAGACGATCACACCAATCATCGACCAGTCATAGCTTGCCATCTTTCACAACTTCCATGTCGTGCATACTGTATGTGGTCGGAGGAGGAGGTGCCGGCAACAAAAGCTTACGTTTGTAGTCTTTTATGAATGTAATGTGAGCCAGATTCCATCTCACTTGGCAGCACTTAGATTTCTCTATCAAGACAAATTACTGTTAAATTGCAGACTGGGCCTTTAAAAGCCACTGGACCAGTTGCCAAATTGAACCCCTGCTGTCAAGGGAGTGATGAGCGTGTGTGTGTGTGTGTGTGTGTGTGTGTGTGTGAGTGAGTGTGCTTTAATCTGTAGGAGGGAGAAGTGGCTGGTTTGTGTGTGAGGATGATCTGGTTGCCCTCACTCACGTTGGGAGCAGAGAACAGTGACGAATACGACCCCTGACATATGCAAATGTCTACTGATTCACACAGGCGAGGCAGAGCGTGTGTGTGGGTGTGTGTGTGTGTGTAGTGCATGCATGCCTGTGTTTGCATAGTTAAAATCTGCCTGCATGTAGTGGATGTTTGTCCGTGGATGTTTCTGTTGGTCTGCAGAATTTAATGCGCACGTGTCTGTGTGTGTGTGTGTGTGTGTGTGTGTGTGTGTGTGTTTGGCCTGCTGGGAGCAGGTGAGTGTGTTCATCTCTGCGCTGTGTTTGATGGGAGACAAGCTTACTTGGATCAGACTTGGAGAACGTGTCTCTGTCCAGCAGGTTTCTGAAAAACAAGAAAACAAAGAGACACATTGACATAAAATGAATTGCACAGCTTCAACAAAGAAGGTGGAACTACAAAGTTATTACATCACTAAACCTGGTTAATTAGCTCCCTCACTGACCCCAACAACTTGCTTAACCATAACCCTCCCCTGACTTGATGAACAAAAGCCATTTCATCTAGTCACTGAGGCAGCAACATTAAACAGACTATAAAATCAAGCATAAAGTGGAGCCCATTTATATTTCAAACATACAGAGAAAACAGCAGAAGAGAGGACCTATTTTTCACTTTTTTGCACTCCCTAGGTGCCAGCAACAACAGTAAAGGCTGCCATCAAATTTACATGACACTCCAGTCTTTGCTCTTTGCATGGGGAGGGATAAATGCACTGAAGAGTCCCATCATAGAGCAGATGCTCGGCACCACTGAGGTACTCCGCCGTTAAACAGCTCTGAAGGAATTAAATATGCACACAAAGACGACAAGTCGCATCTGCCTGAGCCCCGAGAAAAAAGAAACCCGAAGAGCATCTCAGGCTCAGGAAAGGGAGACCCGGCCTGTTCTGTCAGCCTGTGTGGTTTTAACTGTATGTCGTTTGCTCACAGTGTCCAGGGGCTCGAGAGGAGGCAGCCAGGAGGACAGGGATGAGGCTGACAATACCCAACAGGGTTCAAGTGAACCCTTCACTTGAGCGCTCAGCTTGTTGTCCTGACAAACCTAACATTAAAAACCCATAAAGCTTTCATAGAGCTAACCCAGAAAGACTAAATAATATGAGTGCATTGGCCATCAGCAGGACGTCCAACGGGACACATTACCCCAAAATCTCCTGCTGTGTATTTTACACCACATCAAAGGGTTAAAACAGGCATAAAATGCATAATTATACTTTACTATAATACTAATATACTAATCAGAAAAATGATTCTGTAGACACAATAATGTAAAACCTCCAATAATGCAACAAAACCACAAAATACAGGTTATTAAATCCCCGTCTGTCTGCAATAAGTAGCCAACGCTGTTGTATTGGATTGTGTTAAGATCCTTCCAACCTTCTGTACAGTGGCTTATAAGGAAAATTGAACTAACCCTACCTTATGCCTCTTTCTCCATAAACCCCAGGTACTACACTACCCATAATCCAAATGCATTATGTATTTCATTCAGGCCAATTATTCAGGAAGCTGTCCTGGCTAACAGAGACATCCTAAATAAAAAGAAAGTGATGGTAATGTTTGTAATAAGACGTGTTTACGAGGTTAAAGATATATGCAAACACGCTCCAAAAATAAAAGATGAAATACAACCGTGACAATGTATTGTATGTATTGCAATTCAATATTATGATTTAATGCGATTTTGCAATAACAATGCACGTGATGTGCATTGTTATTGCAAAATCATTAGTAAAAAACAAAAAAAACAAAAATCATAATACTTACGTGAATCAAACACCAAACTCTCCACCTGGACCTCCTCCCCAAGAGGTTTTGCAGCGCTACAATGTGCATTGTGAAGTGGACATAAAAACGTCGTATTGGGCATTTGCACTAAATTCTGTTGTTTTTGGAAGATTAAAATGGGTTTCAATCTAGTTTTTTGGAGGATGACAGACAGAAAATATGAATATAGCCATACTCTGTTGAATATACGAGTGTTGGCTCATACTGTGCGTGCAGAAGAAATGAATTATGCAGCAGGAGAGGACTGACATGTTTATATGGATATTTGACGACTTTTCTTTGCAGTTTCCACTGTCACATTTGGCATTCATTATCTGACATGAATTTATGTTGAACTTAATATTAAATTCCATGAAGCTGTTTCCATGAAACATTTTATAGCTATTTACAGCCTACAGAGTGATATTGATTCAAAAAAAGAGAGATTTGGTGTAGAGCATATCTTTAAGCTGCAATAATCGCAGCAGAATGACTTTGTCCACATTGTGCTCTGCTGACAGAGAATAAGAGAGACGGAGGGGGGGAGTGAGGCTCCTGATATCATGCTAGCTGCGAGGCGAGCGTTCTGTCGCCCGTCCTGTCCTGTATGTCCAGCAGCGAGTGTCTTGAAGCCGTTGATGGCTAGTGATGTATCTAGATCAGGCACTTGTGTTGTGCTGATCCCAGTGTGGCCCAGATGGTAAAACGACACGCTCTGCTGTCTCGCTGTCAGGGCACGCCCACAGGCTTCCCCCCCCCCAGCCTTTGAGACCTTAAATAAATGATATTAGGCGATGGAATCGGGCCTAGTCATATCAGAGCTGTGTTTATGACTGGCGGAAAGTCTGAGAGATTGTGTAGGAGTGAGAAGTGGCCGACTCCACCCGCCAACTAGGATAAATGTCCAATAAAAAGCAATACTGTACTCTGTTGTCTCCCAGAGGAGCATGCGTGGAGGCAGAAAAGCAGATCCAGTGAGGGAAAGAAGAAAAAAAAGAGTGCAAGGAGTACGTGAAAGACAGGACGTAACTGTGTGAGTGCTGGCAGAACTGCACACACTTATATGGATATGGTAACCTCCCTCTGATTCATGTGCACCCTGGGGCCTCCACCTGGCCCTGATAGAGACGGGCGACTCCTTAAAAAGCCCTTTCCACCGCGGGCAGCCAGGGAAACGTCTGGGCGGTCCGAGCAGAGTGCCTCGTCGTTCATGAAACATTTACGAGAGCGGTCCCTCCTCGACACCAGAACTACATTTGAAATCCCACCAGTTACATCACAGCCACCTAAACATGGGAGCTGGAGCTTTAAATACCTGTATGTGAGGAAGGGGGGGAGGAGGGTCTTCCATCTGCGAGAGCAATTCAGATTACATTTTCCAAAAAGAGTACCATTGCTCGGCCTTTAGAGGTTTGTTACCAGACATAAAAAGAGGATCAAATAGGATTTCATCACCAGGAGTGTGGGTGTGGGCTTGAGGAAATGGCTTATTATTCGGCATATCGTTTGTTTTATAATTTTCCAGGAAATATCATAAAAAGAGAAGGTGATGCGTTCAAAGCAAAGATGATATACATTTTGCCTTTTTCACACAACGATCCACCTTAACCTCTAATTGTCAGACAGGACACGTCTTTCCTATATTGTATTAAAAGCGTGTTCTCAAGCTTGATACAGTTCTATACTTCGATAATACAGTCTTAAAATTTAAGAGGAGAAGCGTGTTTCCATTTCAAGATAATGAGATGCAGAGCAAGTAGCAAGTAAGTACTGTAAGCCCCGTTGTTGTGACAGGAATGTTTGTTTGGAGGAGAGCGAAGCCTTTAGTTTCCATTCACATCCATACAATATAAAAATACATGTAACAAAAATGATCTAAGCTCAAAGGTCCACTTAATATCTTTCAACTATACTTTCAATTATATCTTGCAGTCTTCATTCAGCCACCAGCCTTCATATTTTCAATATGGAAATCCATTAACATACATTGGAAACCTAACGTCTAGATTTTTTTAATAGTCCAGAAATTAATGGAAACTAGTTAGAAACCGATACCTAAATTCGGATATCTGCCGAGTACCGATACTGAACCAGCCAATAAGGAGTTGTTGAGTTAGCCAACTGTTTCTAGCTCACTCAGTCTCATGGTACGTTATGGCGAGTTAATGGTCCAGCGCAAGCTCTGCCTGTATGTCCAATTCAGAATTCTGGGAGACAAAAAACTATGGGATATGGGTACTGGTTTGTAGAACCGTTTCAAATCTGGCTACTGAACAATGGGCTACTTGCTAATGTCTTCTACCCACACAGTAAGTCAGTTTGTTTAGGTAGCATTCACGATCTTGGTTGATTAATGCCCTTCCATAGCTTGACAAGCTATTGCCGTCTGCCAAACTGCACGTGCATGCTTACGAACGCCATCAAAAGGGCATATACCAAAAAGAACAGTTAAGCTTTTGTTTTAAATTTCAAATGCATCACTGAACTAATTCATATACTTCTAGCGAGAATGAGTGTATATGTCAATCTTGTGAAACAGCCATCAATTTTCACCCATTCAGCTTCCTCCAACTAACACATGCTATGAGATGGATGTGAACGTCCACGTTTTTACCCTGGTTGGCCACAGTAGGATCGGACAGCGGCAGTGTTAGCGCCAGCCTCCGCTCACCAGACTACATGAAAGCACAAGCAGCAAGAAAACCTTCTCAGCAAGAAAACCTCGTCGCCTTCTTGCTTCTTAAAGTCACGGCCCAGCTCTCGGCGTGGACGGTCACTCTGATCTTATAACCTCACATAAGTCCACAAACTTGAAATTTAGACCTCCAGCCAATGCGGGTTTGCTTACGGTTAGCGCAGCAGCACTTGTCTGTGGAGCTACAGACTAGTTAATAAAGAGGTCCCCTCTGTGAACGAAGGCACAGTAATGATCAGCACAAGCTCGTCCTGCTGGGAGGATAACACCGGATCAATAAGGTCAATTGAGTATAAAGAAAAACTCTGAGCACCTGAGACACTCTCTTAACTCAACGATTTTCTTAGATTCTCAGTGTGGGTTTGTGTGTGTGCTCAGGGGAAAGTGATGTGCATCTAATAATGAACTAAAGGAATTCTACTTCACTGAGGGAAACTCACAACATCAGCAGTCCAGAATTACTGCAGAACAACAGCTTTGGAACAACCGCCTTCTACAACATGATTAATGGCGCCATGGTACCACTTGATTTCATTTTTAGTTGTTTAGAAAAATCCCTTAACTTACATTAATTTTCCTAATCTAAATACTTCCAGTACACTGATTATGCTCAACATGAATATATTTTGACAAAAAATCACGAGAACTCGATGCGTTTTGTCATCCAGCCTTCGTCAGGGAGTCAAAACTCCTTGATGCCAGTTTGTTGAGTCCACACTTGATGTAAGAAGGGGAGCCAAATCCTGAACGTCTTGTTAGTTCACACAAGCCCACAAAAACATGACTGGAGTAGGCTTATTTCACAGTTTGCGGGAAGGTAGATACCCAAAAGTAAATGCAGATTTCAAGGTTTAACGTGGCCATGCTGTAACAATAAAGGCCTTTTAATTGTTAAGAGGAGAGTGCCTTGGAGTTTTCTTGTGATTTCTGGTCCACATGTATCCTGATACAAAAAGCACCTCAAACAAACTCATTGTGAGTCCAGGATGCGCCCCACAAACATTTAATGAATATATTTTGTACATAAACATGAGATGAGCTGGCATTCCTGAGCAACCTGATCACCACTGCAAATGCACATTTTAACCACACACCCTCATACAGACAACATAGTTACATACTGCTGCATGTTGTAATGTGATGTGTCTTAGAAAGTATAAAAGAAAATGCATTTTAAAGCAAACTAACCGCTTTAAAATCACATATTGTGTTCAGTTCAAAAGGCACCAGACAGTACTAATCAACAGAATGTCTTCAAATCTGCCCAAAGCAGTCACAGAGATGGAGGGAAGTGGCTGTGCGAAAGATGAAAGCAGAAGAACAGAGGAGGCAGGAGGTGAGGTGGTTAGTAATGTGATGGAGCCATGTCGGCTCTCTGAGGTGGCTGGTGGTGCCTTAATTAGGCCAAATGAGTCCTTCAAAAACTCATTAATGCAGCCACTCAGCATGACCCCCACTGAGCCTCCCTTGGTTTGGACCCGCCACATGAGACCCACTTGATCTGTTGGTTTTATGCTCTTTGCTCTGTTTCACCTAAATGATGCAGGATTTGTAAAACCGAGGACCAATACACATTAAGTTGCAAAGCTGCAAGACGAAGCAACGTCGAGAAGGAGAAGTGGAGGGAAACAGAGGAACAGTTCATTTCACTTGGTTTCATTGAAGCTATGTTTGAACTTGTTTATTTTGAGTAAGTTATCAACAGATCTACTTGCTAATTAATAAGCAAACATGGAACAGAGTGGAAATGTGTTAAATAAGCATGAAAAAAGTCATAAATTGCATAAACTTACTGTACCTGGAGGAATTGTTGCACCTAATTATGACAGTGTACACAGCCACAGAGCTGCTGTGAATTCACTCTCCCTCATGACAAGACAGTGGTTTTTGAATCCTTTTAGTCCTGTATTCATTTGATTATGACTCATTAACTGAAAGCAGCAATATAAGAATCTAAGGGAAATATATTTGTTTACATATTGGCAAAATAGCACCATTAAAAGTATGCTGAATTAGCTATTAGCAGTTACTGTTTGTGAAGTACGCGTGGATTTACAGACAACCATCACTGGATTTCTTTGATACTAAACTACAACTTTTTTGTTGTATTATTGCGATATATAATAATATAATATAAATATAATTGTACCATGTCTTTGTGTTCAGATTTTCTTTGGCAGACAGACAGAACTCTGCAGAATCTCCAACCTCAGCTTATGGTCAGCCACTGTTTAGAGCATTTCATTTGAGGGAAGGGAGATTGTTCTGTTTAAAATCACAGCATCACTAATGCAAATGTTAAAAATAAACCAGTGTGAACACAACTGGTCAGGTGTAAATTAGTGTAGCAGACTAGAGGTGTTTTATGGACAACGAGTCGACAAAAGAATCAACCCATTAATCTATAATGGGGTGCATGTGTCTGATAAAGCTGTTTGATATTGCAGCGATGTTGAATGAAACATAAGAAACGTGCACACAGGATTCCTTCTCTGCTCCAACTCTTTCTGTCTCTTTCTTCACCTTCCTTGTGGAAAGTGCAACATCGGCTGTGACACATCGACCGGCTTCTCAGCGGGTCAGCGTCTGGCTTCAATACAGACACATCACAACACGTCAATTCTTCGACGGGATACACTTCCTACCTTTTGTGCCCAAAGGTCACGACTATCTCTCCGCTGTGGACCACTCAGATCAGGTGACAGCAACACCGACATCTTAGCGCGCAAACATTTTTCAAGGACTGCCGGTCTGCAGGTCTGGTTAGCTCCCGCAGCTCTAAACACCTGCGTAGCTCGCTGTTTACTATCCATGCACAGAACTGAACTCCATTTGTGTGTGAGTGTGTGGTTAAGGCCTTGTGAGAGATAGGCATTCATCAGTCAAATGGCTGTGTGCTGCTGCTGCTGCAGCATACTCGGGTATTTTCTTCTCACTGATGCACAATATTGGACTTAAGTTAATCAATCTGTCAGTTCTTCTGCTTGACTACACACGTGATGAGTGTGGAGATGGTTTGGATTTATCGAGTGAAGGAGGGCTTTCACTGAAGGACGGGATCTATCTAGACTGAATGCTTCAGTAGCTCTGCTGACACGCAGAGACACCAAAGTGGGGTAAAAAAAACACATTTTGTGTTAGTGAGGGTTTCGACTCAGCCGTCAGCTAAAGAACTGTGTTCAACCTTTGTCTTGTGTTTAAAAAAAGCCAAACTAAATGGTTAAGCAATTGATGCATCTGTCAAATGGTGGAAACTGGTCACTGCCTGTTATGGATGAAAACATGACGAACTCGTATTCGTAATAAATGTTTCTAGAAGTGCACTCAGTGAAATTTTTATTTTAGTGTGGAACTTTTTCAAAGCTATGCAGAGTAGAGCCACAACGATTAGGCGATTGGTCGGTCAAAGCAAAAATGCCAAGTGTTTTAAACATTTACATTTAGGCATTTGTAAATGTAGTTTATAGTTCCACCTGAGAGAACGCCATAATTTTCTGCTTCGCGCCACACAGAAAGGTTGCAGCGGTGTGAACCGTCCTGTCCCAGCTCGACTAAAGCCGGCTGATGGCGTTGCCTTCGACTCAGCTTGTCAAACTGCCAGCTTAAAGCACGTCACCTGTTTCAACATCGGCTCGTAGCAGAGTCAGCTACGTGGGGGTCATCTCGAACCTCTCTGGGTTTTTTTATGATTTTGCCATTTCGTCAATACTAGAAATGCTGTAGCAAGTAACTCCAATCTAATATTTTAAGAAAATGATCGTTTATTGAAAATGAAGTACATCACCGAGGTTTTGAATGTTGGTCGAAACAAGACATTCGAAGACGTAACCTTGATATTGTAATCACTCGCTGTAATGTTGTAATGTTTTATAGACCAAACAATGAATCGATTAATATCTGCACTAATCTGTTTCTGTTGTTGTGTCACACATCGACAGTGCGACCCAACAACACACCTGTTAAATGATTGGCTGTTTGCGTGTGACTCGTAGCACGCTGCATTATGAAGGGATATGATAGGCTGTTCATGAGGCTTCTCATATCCTCATCAGCTCTCATGGCGGTAGTGTTTCTTACATTTAAGTTAAACTTTCGAACAATTTTATTCTTGCTAGTGATGAAGCGTCCTTCAGCGGTACATATGGGTTTCCCTTTACCGCCAAGGCCTGTGATGGCGAGTTCACGCCTCTGTTTTGTGAGGTGACTTTTTTTTGTCCATCACAGCTGTCCACACATTACATCTCCTCTTGGGAGCGAACGAGACACTGACAGAAACAGTACATAACGTAATGGTCACTACACTGCCCATCCGTCCATTTTCTATACCTTCGTGTTCCTACTGAAGTCCTGTGTGTCCCGCAGAAGCGTACACATTATGTTTGCATGTATAAGAACAGCATTTTTGTAAGAAAACAAAGATGACTCATGAATCTTAACAAGCTTTTCTTTCATGATGCCATAATTTCAAAAGAACAATTATTTTGTCCAGATGGTGGCTTTCCTATTTCGGAAAGGAATCGCAGGCTCTGATCTCCAAATCGTTAAGGTCATTACCAGGCTGACTTCTTCTGCCGTTCTGCCATTATCAGGCTTTTATCTTAGAGCGAGAAATAAACACAGCATCAGCTGGGCCGGTCACTGGAAACACAACTCAGGCTTTGTTCTTCTGTTCATTATGTGTCAACTAAGACTTTCCAGTAAAATAATGTTTGCTTTAAAAAAAGCTCTAAACCTACAGAGCTGCATGTTAGTGAATAATCAAAGATCACAATATTTCACCTCAACATTTGTAGTATATATATATAAGGACATCTAGTGTGTTTAATCATTATATTAATCATAACAGTTTTGGAGTGACATTGAGTGCTTTTAGGGATGAAACAATTAGTCAGTATACATTGTTTGAGTCATTTTTCAAGCAAAGCTGCCAAAAATGTGCTGGTTCCAGGTTTTTTTCTATGTGAGGATTTGAAGCTTTTGTCTGTTTTATATGATAGTAAATATGTTAGGGTGTTGGTCAAGCAAAACAAGCAATTTACACTTAAGGTTTTGAGACATTTCAATGTATATTTCAGTGTTTTCTGAACAAATGATGAATAAAATAGTCTAAAAAAGAATCTAGTGGATAATAAATAATGAAAGTAAGCCTTCGCTGCAGCCTGTGTTGCGTTCACCAGTTTACACACAAGAAACTGGAAAAAAAAAAAAAATTGTTGTGTGGATATGATGACCAAAAAGGTAGAGGCGAACAGTGAACACGTCACTGTAATACAGCATTCACCAGAAAAAGACAAACTCTCCGAATCTATCCAAAATCCCATATAACACAGTCTCACATCTTAACACTGTATTGATAATAAAACGATGGGGGACAAATTAAATGAGTCAAGAAACAAATGCTTCCATACAGGGCGGAGAGGTTACTGAATAGTTTGACGTATGGCTGCAACTAACAAATTCATTTCTTATCCATCTAAAAAAATAGCATTAAAACAGTTTCCTAGTTACTAACCTACAGTCCAAAACCCAAAGATATTAATAGATTTCAGTCTCAGCTTTTAAGTCAACTTTAAATCTTTAAAGTGCTCAAAACAGAAAAACAAGCGGGCAAACTGTTTGCTGATGAAGATCATGAGAAACGATTGAAAGCTTCAGAACAGCTACGATATGATGAATTAACTTTATATTTAATTAAACCAAAAACAACATTGTCAAAAGACCATCTGGCATTTTTTTTTTCGATTGAAAAATGACTTTACTCAATCCGTTAATCAATCACCACAATTGTTGCTGTTTCATTTTCTGTAAATAATCAATCACAGACACCAGATCTCAACCCAGATATGGAAGATTTTGGAGCAAAAACGTTTTACAACAGCGCTCTCCACCACCATCATCATCATCAATACTCCAAATGAGGAAGTAAGCTGTTCGCCCCTCAGGAGACTTGGAGAGTCAATGCTAAAGAGCACTGATGTCAGAGCTCAAACTGTTGATTGAATGATCGAATAGGTCAACAGCAACGTAATCAGCATCTAATTTGACGGTCGATTTATTTATTTAAGTCATATTTTCAAGCAGAAATGCTGTCAGTTGTAACAACGCGCTGCTTTTCTTTGAATTGTGCGATCGTGAAATTCAACGACGTTGCTTGGAAACGCAATTTAAAGATGTCACCTTGCGCTTTAGGAATTTCTGATGGACATTTATTCCTACTTTCTTTCTTGACCAACAGCGGATTCAAGAAAGTAGTGTTCAAAAAATAACCTGCAGATGAATTCATAATTGCTAAAAGAAAATGTGTTAGTCTTGCAGCTTTACACTGAGGGTGTTCTAAAAGCTTGTGGTGGATAAACATCTCACATTATGTTGGTTTTACCTTAATTTGTCACCTATATGTTTATTACCCAGTTCTAAGAATGCACAGAAGACATAGATAGATAGATAGATAGATAGATAGATAGATAGATAGATAGATAGATAGATAGATAGATAGATATAGTTCCCTGCAGAGTCAAAGGTGACAGCTTGATATGTCCCGTTCAAAGGTCCAAAACCCAAAGATATTGTGTTTACTGTCAAATTCATTTTCTGTGGATAATCGGTTCATCGACTGAGTGTTTCAGCTCTAATATAGATATATAGACAGATATATAATGGTTGATGTATCCACAGAAATTAGGCTGAATAACTGCATAAAGTAAATGTAATTAAATAAAAAAAGCTGCTATTAGAGGTGACTATGGGTCTCATGGAAAGTTGCAACATCCAGAAATGACTCCTTGTCTCACAACCCTTCACTTTCCACCTCTATCTCCTCTACTATCAGTGCTACAGTACGAACGGAGTGGAAAGAGGATGGTGCTTCAGTAATAAAACTGCCACAATCCGACCGTGCATGCTTAGTCCAGTCTCCACGCTTAAAATACGAATTCGTGCAACATAACATAATCACCAGGCACGATAAGTGGCTATCTACTGCGAGAGAAACATAAATCCCCACAGCTCGGCATGTGGCAGCTGTATCAGCGCTCGGAGATGTGACAGTACAGCGAAGACACGTCAACTCTGACCTCCATCTGGCGATCATCCGAAGGCAAAGAGACGCACAAAATCCACTTCTATTCCCCTTCAACTCCCCACTTAAGTCCCTTTATTATCATTCGACTTCCACTACTGTAATACAAACAGCAAACACACCATTAAAAGCTCGCATTAAGGCTCAAATCTGTGATAATAAACTGCATTTTGCATTAAAAACGAACGCGAACTGGTGCGTCTACTCCACTCTTCTCTCCGTCGTAGTGACCGACAGTTATTCCCCTCAAATATCAGAGTATTTAACACAATTTCACACATATAAACGTGTCCTTTTGTACGTGTCTGTGTGGGAAACCAGCAGCAGTTGGTACTCACCTACAAGAAACCGTGAGTTCAACTTTGGTGGCAGGTATCGCAGCGGTGAAAGGGTCCGCGTCCCCAATACACGCCATATTCATCGAGCTGCCGCTTGGTCGATCACAACTCGCCCCGTATCCAGCGCCTCCGCGGCGGCATGAGAGGAAGCGAGAGAAGAGAGAACAAGGTTTTGAATAAACTGTACGGTTTGCAACGAAAAGACAACACGCCGTTTGTTTCTGGGAGCGAGGATGCGCCCGGAGAGAGAAACGCGGACGGAGATACGCGGAGCTGCAGCGCGCCGGAATAGTGTCTCTGTGCGCCTCGGAGCTCCGGAGGAGAGAGGACGGTGTGATGGGGAGGGTGCGTGTACACGTACACACGTATCCATACCACATACACACACACACTCTCTCTCATTAACTCACACACACACACACAAAGGGGGTGTGTGCAGTATTTATCGACTTGTAGGGACTAAGTAGCTTGACAGCGAACGCGATTTTTCTCTCCTTATGCTTTAGAAAATGAGTTTAGGGTTAAGATTAGGATCATGTTTAAGTTCAGGTTTAGGGTTTGTATTATGGAGATAACTTTGGGCAGATAAAGGATTAAAATGGTCATGTATAGTTTAGTTTAAGGAAAGGTCTGTTATGCACACAATAAACTTGCCACACATGATAGCCATGCTATCCGCCCCAACTGTCCCTCTAATGTAGCATATTAGCATAATGTTGGAGTCGTTAGCTAACATTAACCGTTGTTTGCTATAAAATATATCGTAGATATCTGAGAAAGCCAGACTTAACCCAAACTTACAGCTATTCTAACAGAATGCTCAATTGTCTTCTAACAATCTAAATGAAAAAATATTTCGTCTTTTATACGATACAAAAAAACGGGACTCGAACCCTCTTTCCCAAGTTGAGATTCGGCGGCCATCTTTGTTTTGATTCACAAACAGAGCGTACTTGGGAAACAGGTTACAAATATGTTTTATCATTCAACATACGTTCAGAACAATTAAGTGTTTTGAACGACCTTCTTGCTCCTAGAAAAATTGTTGGTTACCGCTGTGACCCAATTACGCTAAAAGTATGAGGCGAAAACGGGCAAGGCACTGTGGTACTTTATGGTGAATGCTAATGTAAGCATGCCAACAAGTTCACAATGACGAGGTTAGCATGCTAATGTTTAGAAGGTATACTGAGGCTACTGTCAGCATGCTAACATGTGCTAATCAGCACGAAACACAAAGTAGAGCTAAGGCTGATGATGGAAAATCAAGACAAAAACATTTTTAACTAATGATGGCAGTATATGAAAAAAATCAGGTAAGTTATTACAATTCATCTTTTGCAGAATGTGATTTCTTTATCCAATTTAATGACATTCTATGCAATAAGTTATAGCACAACATGTACACAAGGTCTGGAAGGGTGCTGTTCTAGTCCCTGTACCAAAACGCTTAATGATTTTAGACCAGTTGCTTAAACGTTAATGCAAATTGTATGCAAGACTGAGTATGCACTTAATTGTATGCAGATTGCTTATAGACCACAGAGGAGCAGAGGATGTCACAGTTACCTTGCTTAATATACTTTTTAAACATTTTAAAAAGGGGAAAGGGGTCTCATGCAAGACTTTTGTTTATTGACTTTTCTTCTGCTTCAAACACAATCCAACTCCACAGTTTAACCAGTAGGCTTTCAGAATTATTTGAGGTGAGTAACAATCTTGTGGGCTGGTTTTTAGGCTTTTTTACCAAACAGAACACAAAGAGTGAGAGTAAATGGTATTTTCTCTGACTAAGTTTACTCCTCCATGAGGATGTGTGCTCAGGCCCCTGTTATTCATCCTTTACACACACGTGAGTCAGAGTAGGTGGGAAAACAGGGCCATTTGAAAGTGTGCAGATGACTCTGCTGTGGTCAGTGTGCTCCAGGACCATGAGACTAACCATTGCACTTGATTGAAACTACTGACGCTATCCTTTGAGCACTTTCTCATGTCTTGTCTTGGTCTACTGTTTTGTGCTGTTTGTAAAAATGTGTCAGATGCAAAACAAATCTATCTACGGGTACAAATAAAGTGACCTGAACCTGATAGTTGTTGGAGACATTTCACTCCTAATCACAAATCTCACGCAGCTGGTGGGACTAGATTTAATGTCAGGGGATCATCAAAGTCAGAAGGTGTGTGTCAAAAACACAAGTGTGCATTCTTGTACAGAACTTCCATTATTACTAAGAACAATTTGAGCTTTAGACCTTGAAGTGAAGACATTTTAGGTCAGTCCTCGCTTCTTCTAAGGCTATTTAAAGGGACAAGACTTACAAGATTACATTAAGGTTAGGTGTAAGGTATAAATTAGGGGCTACATAATAAACGATGTAAATGATAGTGACATATGATAGTAAAAGCAAGATTTGTATATGTATTGTTGACAGTTGGCTATGGGGACAAAAATCTGAGATCTAGCATTTGTGAAACTGTATTTAAAATTCAATAACTTTAACAAAACCACCACAATAGATCTGCAAGTGGTTGTTATGGCTGTTGATCAATAAAATCATTGATTTCTTGTCCCGGAGCTGAGATGGAGGCGTTTTAAAACTCACATTTAAAACAACTTTCTACTTCTTCCTACCGTTAGTTATTTTTGTCTGTTAATTCAGTGGGATGCGAGCGGTGAAGAGGACCTGTGTAGCTGCAATTAAATTATCTCTGTTCCCGGCAGCAGTTCTGACAATTACTGTTCAAATAATGAGCTGCTTTGTTATTTAATGACTTGTTTGCACTAATGTTATGAGCTCCTCTGATCGTGTGGAGGAGGTTGAATTATTCAAAACATAATTTTCTCTACAAAGAATAACAAAGTTGTCTTTCCTTCCATGAAAATATGAGTATCGTTCACAGGAGAGCCAGATGAGTTATCCTTGTGGGTGGGAGAAAATGTAATTATCGGTGTTTGGAGAATAACTGGAAAGTAATAAACCTAACAGTGTGACTTATATAATATACTAACATAAGTTAAGAAACCATGTTTGAGCCTATAGCTGCCAGGTAATCAACTAAACACAAAGCAAAAGTAATTATGGATTATTAGTTTTCTGTGTACCTGCAGCTTGTGCAACACACTTTATTCTCCGGCCACATAGAGCGAGTGGCTTCCTTCAGCAACTGTCAGGTGTAACGCTGCGTCACATGAGCTGAGGGGGGCGTCAAACCAAAAAAAAAGAGCCGAGGTGATCACACTGTGACTGGACAGTAAAGTGTCACACTTTGAAACTAGATGACAAAGACCACCTGAGCAAAACAACCTCAATTAATCTGCCCCGCATGAAGCTCAGAGCTAAAAATGGGAGCGTGCGTGTCATCTCCAGTTAGTCTGAAGAAACGGACAGAAAGTTCATTCTGCAGGTCAAACACCTGGGAGACTTCCCACAGAGTTATGTGTGTTCATGTGGGGGGGTCAAAATGTAGCCGTATGAGCAGTGGTGCCCAACCTTTTTGTCTTACGATAATATACAACATGGCCACAAATATGTGGACACTTGAAAATTACACACCTTCCAAAGTCCTGGGCATTAATCTGCCACTGTAACAGCCTCCACTCTCCTGGTTTCATTGATTTGCTCCCATTCAGCCACAAGAGCATTAATGAGGTCTAGCTCAGAGGTTCCCAGTCATTTGGTATTGGACTTGTTTATCGAGCTGGCTTAGTGCACGTGGGTCTTGTCATGTTGAAACAGGAAAGGACACAGAGTTGGAAACACACTATTGTCTTAAATAACATTGTATTGTGTAGCATTAAGATCCCCCTTAATTGGAACTCAGGGGACAAAACCATGAAAAGGTTTGTGGACAGTGGTGTCCAGCCTCTTCTGTGCAAGCTATAACAAGCCTCTCCTTCCTGTATCGAATGTTTTTGTCACCACAATCTTTCTGCATGTTAGTATTTCACCCGTTTCTCTCAGTCACATTTTGGATGAAGGAACTGAATATGACTTCCACAATTTCAGTATAATTTTCTGGCTAAAATGATGCCTAGTTACTCCACAGCCCCCTCATCTTTACCTGAAATCAGCGCTGGCAATGTGTACAACATAAAAACGACCACGAGATTACCTGACTAACACTTTGAATGAATACGAATTTTTTAAACTTCTGGTGGTGTTGCTGTCCTCAGGCTACGTTTGAGACTTAAAACAGAGAGAATTAGCATCAAGAGTGTTGGACGCACCTTGCTTGTGAAAATGAATATATCTGCTGCATCTGCTTCATGCCAGGAAAAACAGTAGACATTTGAAATCCCAATCAAGTGCGAAAACTCTCAGCTTCACACATCTAATTGACAGGTACACTGTGTTCTGGATTAAGTCTTCTGGGCTGACACTAAAGTGAATGATCATCCGCATGCAAACACTTTTCACTTGTGATTCGAAGAAGAAATCAACACAACCACAGCTGTATTGGCTTTAGATCCAGTGCAAACAGAAAAGGAGATACGGGACAACCGCGGCAAACTCCATGCACCAGAATGCAGAACAAATATACTGATTTGTTTGTAGTATCTTGAGCCAACATGTACATTGTGCAGTGAGATTTCTTTCTGGTACATCTTAATGGAACTTCTGTTTCTACATCATGTTTTAGGATGAAAAAACAGGAGAATCGGGGATGAATCTGTGTAATCAGGGCTGTGAACACATTGCCGGGTCAGTCAGGTGGTCCGTGAACTTCTGTACAGACACTCGTCGTTCCCAGGTGATGTATTATTATTTTTACTTTTGAGTGAAATGTCTCTCCTAACTATTGGATGGATTGCCATGAGAGTTGGTACAGGCCTTCATGCACCACTCAAGATGAATTGTACCATCTTTGGTGATCCCCTGGATTTAATTTATCAGCTGTACTCTCTGTTGAGCAAATGATGGAATGATAGCATGCTAACACGCTAAACAAAAACAAAGTAAACATTATACCTGGTAAATATTAACATGTTAGCATTGTCTTATATAACTTTATTTAACCAGGAGAGGCCTTACTGAGTTAAAAAAAAACTCAACTGTGAACTTACAAACATGCCGACATTAACATTTAGCTGAAAGCACCGCTGAGCCTGAGAGCAGCCTGGCAGAGCTGCTAGCATGGCTGAAATCTCGGAGTCTTGTTTCAATCTGTTTTGTCCTGCTGGGAGTGATGACATCGGGTTATTTGCTGGGAATAAATTATCTCTGCCCTTTATTGAGTACAAGTGCAATATTAGCTTGGTACAGCAGCTGAGGGAGTTGAGTTTGATCATTTGTAATAAGAAAGCGGTTAGCTAGTCGGAGAAGGCTTCGTCCAGCTCCTTGGTGGAGTTGCGTGACAAATGAGCTCATACTTCCTCTGAGGTAATTTTATGTTAGTAAATCTATTTAAAAGTCTTTGGAGATCCATATTGGCCATAAAAACATTCATGATTTCATGATTAAACTTTAATTAAGACCGTTTCAAAGATGAATTCTTTCATATTGCATTTGAAGCTTGAGTTGAGCGAGTACTTTGACTCTAATGAAAATACTTGCATGACTTGAATTTGGGTTTAATCCCTTATATTGTAAAATAGCTTTTGCTTTGAGCTGCCAGAGTATCTGGACTGACAGAATTGTATTATATTCATGCCTCAGTGCCACAAATAGATTTCAAATTATCAGAGTGTGAAGCCGCTGACTGCTCGTAATTACTGTCTCTTCAATCTCTCATTCTCTTAATTTGCCAGAGAGACATAGTCTTGTGTGATAGATGTATAAAGTTTTTCTAAAATGTATTAACCTCTTCAACCCTTTTTGACTCACTGGTGGACCCATTATTACAAACTCCTGTTGTGCAGCCGAGCAGCGTTCAAACCCACTGAACAATATTTTAAACTCTAGATATGAACCCAAACCTTCCAAAGATCAAGCTCAAATCTGGAGAAATCTGTATAAAAGTATATTTTGAGTAAATGCAATGGCGTCAAATTATGATATAGTATATAATAGGGCTGCAACAAATAAATATTTTCATAATCGATTAATCTGCAGATTATTTTCTCAATTCTTTTATCTCTAAAACATCAAAACTCAGTAAAAAAAAAAAAGCCAAAATCAATTTTCTGGAGCTCGTGGTGACGTTATTAAATGTCTTGTTCTGTCCAACCAACAGTTAAAAACTGTTAACCGATAACCTGATTGTCAAAATAGCTGTGATTACATTTCCACTAATTGATTAACTTGACTTCTTTGCAGCTGTATGTGATGTCCTGCACTGTGAGTCAAGATCGTTTCCAAATCAATGCATTTTTACTGAAAACACGACTACAATGGCTTTCAGATCCAAAACTATAGTAATATGTTGATTTTAGTCAAATATTAGGAATGATTAAAGGGTTTTTGGCCACATTAATGGAATGAACACCTCGTGTGATTTGACATTGCTCAGTGTTAAAGGATCTTTCATATCTACTTTGTGCTGAGGCTGGTCAAATCCCTCCCCGAGGGGCGGAGATCTGCTCGGCAGCGAGCAGCAGGGCTGGAGAGAAAAAATGTGCACATCTCTGCATCTTGTGAAACAGCTGGTCGTGCTGTTTTAAAATCAGGATTAATAGACTCGCATCTATGGAAGAGGCTACTGCCCAGCGAGCACGTGTGATGTTTGTGGAAAAAGTCAGCAAGAGTAGTGGTTTAATGGTGACGGCTTTTGTTAAACAAAAATGTGCACGTGTGTGTAAAGTCAAAGTGATTTAAAGGCGTTATTTGGCGTGAAAAATAGTCTTCTGAAGTGTTCTGGGTCTCACACACACACACACACACACACACACACAGTGCTGCAACATTCACATCAGGTGGCCGGTGATTGGCGCTACCTGTAAGACAGTCCTGCAGATTTATGGCTGCAGATCCTGACAGCCTCCCGAGACGCTCATTAGGATTCTGAACAAAGTCTGAGTGTCCTCGCTGCATTGTGACATCACATCGCATACGATATGAGATGTTGATCAAGTCTTGTCATTTTTATTTGTACAACTCAAAACCTGCTTCACAAGAATTGTAGTGAACTTGGCTGGATGCCACACACCACTGAAGAAGTGAAATCTGGACCTCGTGTAGTTTGTATGTTATGAACTGCAGGGAACATACTGAGGAGGGTCAGATCAATACCAATGTGATTAATACTCAAACACAGCCTATTAAAAGTATTGATTGTAAAGGTCCCCTGATGAAAAATGCACTTTGTGGATTTCTGCTCTTCAACAGCGAACGCTTGTAAACAAAGCATGGCCGTTAAAAGTGATCGATTTAAGTGCGTCTGTAAAGTGATCCCCTGCTTGTCAAGATTTAAAGCACTCGTGCAGTAAAATGTTCCCTGTCAGTGTTTTCCTATTATATAAGATGTTGCTGCATTAATATTACTGCTTCATAAATGTGTATGTTGCATTTTACTGCTGTAGATGTGTTGCCTAGTTAAATCTACAGCATCATATTCTACAAGATCATCATATTTGTTTGTTTGTAGCATCGCTGACCTGTGAGAACCACGCTTTAAAATTTAAGTAGGTGAATTTTTTCGAACCCATAGAGGAACTTTAATCCTTTAGTTTATCACAAACTTTCAAAATCCAAATCACCAAAGTTGGAGAAGTAAAAAGTATAGTATTTCCCTCTGAGTTCCCTCTCCAGTCTGTTGGACTGGAATGATGAGGTCAAATTGTACATAGTGTAAATTCCTAAATGTGTTACTACGGTTTCCCTTTTTAGCCAAATGCCCAAAATGTCAGTGAAAAGCAATCGTGAGTGTTGATTGAGGATTACTTCCACTGCCTCTGGTCACATCCTGCAGGTGTTGCTGCTGCCATCTTGTGGTCACTTTCCGCCACTTCATACTTCTTTTATCTCTTAAAGCAGCAACTTCTTCAAGTAAAGTAGCTTTACCTGCAGATTTGTTTTTTAAAACACAGTAACTCTGGCAAATAGGAGATGATTAAAACATTTTTATTAAATTAGAAATGAAGAGTGTGTAAGGTCTGCCACATCAGTAAACTCCTTTAAATCAGGGCTGAAAACATTACTGTTTACTACCTTTAATTCAGGAAGCTGATCATCTGCTCTGTAGCTTTTCAATTCTACATTTTATCTTATGTATTTTCATTTATGATTAATTTTAACTATTGCTAATTCTTTTTCCTTTTAATACATTTTATCTTTTAAAACTGCCTTTTTATTTATTTTCATTTCCTTTTGTTTGAATTATGATTATATAGTTTTAACTATTGCTTTTTCTTTTTGTCCTTTTCTCTGTACAGCACTTTGAATTGCATCCGTGTATGAAAGGTGCTTTATAAATAAACTTGCCTGACTGAAAGCATGAAACCTG
>JAVQJL010079334.1:0-29602 GCA_036024295.1 Nannoperca obscura
CGTGTGACGCAGCGCTGAGCGAATCATGTTGGACGTTCAGAAAACATCTTTCTCACCAACAACTGCTTTAAGAGCAGCTGTTTGTTCTTTTAGAGAAAATATAACGTCTGGTTTGTTTAATACGGAACCTTCCACATCAGCGGCAGCCATCTTGGTTGTTTACGAAAATGCCTCAGTGCCGCTCCTCCGTACAGTCATTGCAAATAAACAGTTGTGATTGGCCCGACCCAGCCAGGTGGGCAGATTAATCTGATGCATGTGACATAAACTGCAACCAGAAACCCTCCTGTTAAATCAGAGTAATCCTGCTACACTTGACAGGTGGTGTTGAGTTAAATGTCCATCACACAGTGGTTATGAGTGATGAGCTCAAAGTTAAACTGGGTACCAGCACAGAGACCTCAGGCTGTGAGACCTGGACTGTGGTGTGCTTGTTCAGGCTCTGTGAGCTCTCTATGTAACTTCAGTGACCTTGTGGTCTCTCACCTTGGGGGGCACGGCTCAGGGTTACAGATGCGGATCATCACTGACGGCCTGCTGGATGCATCGCACAGAGAGTCCTCCACCTCCTTGCCCTGTTTCCTGTTAACACACCTCACGACTGCCTTCTGCTTCCCTGGTGAGAGGACACACACAACAGGCATGGGCACAAGTGTCCAGAGCATTTCAGCTGCCAACGTCCATTTCAGAAACCTCACCTGCAGCACATGTGGCTGAGCAGGCAGTGAACCCCCTGTAGTCCCAGCTGTGCAAGTCCTGTGTCTGGATGTAAAGGGCCTCATGGTCCTGGAGGCCTGAAGAGGTAGTGATACACAGCCCATGGCTGCAGGGCCTCTCCGTCGGGGGTCTGTCTCCGCCACACTCCTCCTCAGGAAGATCCACCTCCGTCTTGGTGAATGAGAGCAGCACCTGGCACTTCACCTCCCGGGTTTGCCTGCCAGGCCCACAGGTGGTGCTGCAGGGTGACCAGGGCCTAGGTACGAATCTGAACGCACATGGAGAGCAGATAGAGAGAGAGCATCAGCACTTGCAATCAGCTGGTTAAATTAATGATATTCATGATATCATTCATGATGATTCATGATATTTTGCCTGAACCAACGTGCACATCAGTTGTGAGCCGACACGCAAACAGACGTGTCTTTTCGTGGCATTCATTTCAATGCCTATGAAGCCTGCTCCTTTATCAGTTAGAGAGCGATTTCACCTGGAGCCTGATCACCTGCTGCACAAGATGGATGTATTACAGGAATTGTGCTTTTATTCGCATTACTCTGTTCCTTTGTATTTTCCCCTTTCAAACGTGGAATACTGCAGTGCAGACCTCAGATCCAGGTAGGACTGAGGCCACTTGACCCCTCAGCTGCGACCGAGCATTCAAGGTTTGGTATTATTCTTGTGACCCATATTTTGACTGAGCCGTCATATGCGAGTTGTGAACCCCGTGATAATGTGGCTTCCATTAGTGCTGTACGTGTGTAAACATGTCACTCTATTATTACTGCTTGTATTCAAGCTCCGTCTGTTTGCTCTTAATGTGCTCTCCTAAAATCAGCATGTATGCTTTGTAAATGTGTTTCCTCAGATCAGTGAGCCACACCGATGCACTGGGTGACATGTGCCTTCATCACCATGAACACACACGCTGCAGTTTATTTGGACTCCATCACACACACACACACACACACACACACACACACACACCGTCCTATTGCAGTCAAGTCAACCATGACAACCAGCACCCTGAAACCAATACAAAGTATTTCTGTCCATCTCTAACCAAGGCATTTTACAGGTGTCAGTAATTCTAATCCAACACGAGTATCTCCTCACAGTCCGCTGGCTGTAGCTCTGTGTGTGTGTGTGTGTGTTTGTGCACAGAACGACAGCAGGATAGTAACGTCTCCAGAACTGCTGAGCCCACTTTTCATCGTGGTCGTTCCACATCAGAAAATGCTGACAGGAATTTCTTTTAGTGGTCAGACTTAATTGTTTGGGAAGACACTGAACGGCCGTGTTGTTCTCCCGGTACTGCTGGCAGATCAGAAAACGACATGGGTCATTACACACGGCATGTTTAGCTGTTTAGTTGGGATGTCTTGTTGGCTCAGCTGGTGATGAAGTGACTTAAATCTGGAAAATGGGATAAAGTGTTGATAGTAAATGCTTTAAGCGTAACCATGGGAACGATCTTTGAATGTGGGAGTTTACTCAGAGCAACTGATGCATTTTTGCATTACGTCTGTTCAGCTCTCACCTGCTTCTTTATTAAAAGGTAATCGTTAATAAATAAAAGTCCAGTGCAGGTATCTTGAAGTGCAATGCATTCTTACTTTCATTTCAACCTGTATTCAGCAGCGAACACGTCTACCATGAAAAGCTGCTTCAGGTCACATAAACTGTCTCTTCACCATCCACACGCCGTCCTTGTGAGGGAACAATACACTTCCACTGCTGGAAAAGGTGGAACACTTGACAAAAAGCAGACACTAATAACTCAGCAGCTTTAGGATTTCATTAGATAAAGCTGCCGAGCGGCAGACGCACCGCGGTAATGTGTGACGGTGAGCTTGTCACAGCCGTGAGCAGAGAGAGAGGATCCCTGGAGGTCAGACTTTGTGTGGAGCTCGTCTGAGGCGAGGTGGGATGTGTTTGAACAGACAGTGCCGCCTCTGAAAGGTGAGTTCAAGCTCAGTCAGATTTTCAGACGCGTGAGAAATAAAATGAAACAAGAAGAAGAGGGACGAAAACGGAAATGTCGCAAATCCACGACGTCCTCGTACCTGAACGACAGAAAAGGTCGTCTGTGAACAACATAGGTGACAGATGGAGAGTACCAGCGACAGGCGTACTGGACCTTTGTCGTCATGGTAACAATAACAAACATGGGGTTAAAGTTGTGAAATGTCCCGGGCGTTCGTTGTCATGGAAACGTGGTGAAAAGTCTAAGTTTGGTCAGGTTACGGCACCTACACTTCCCCTCATAATTATTATTATTCAGTAAATGTGAATATACGACCTACATGGCCTAGACAGTGCTCCTCCCCGTCTCAGGTCACTTATGCAGCTCACGTGTTAATAGCAGGTGTAAATGGGGACAATACTTCAACAACAGCGAGTATAAAATGTTTCTACTTAAAATTCTCACATGACAGTAATTATTCTCCACAAGTGGTGACTCAAGAAAACACACACATGCTTTTTTAAATGTTTGACTAAATGACAGATGCATGAAAAGTGCATGTTTCTCTGGTAAGCAAAGCCTTAAATCAGATTTTAAAAAAGGAAAGCAACATGCTACAAGCTCTTCTGAGCCACCCTTTAGTCTACGGGGGTTTGTGTTTCACACTCCATGCAGGGGAACTAGCAGAACTGATTTCACGTGATCCTCATCAGGTGAATGTGGATTACATGAGATTTGCTTGGCTGCATGTGATGCAGTTTTTTCAGGGCCTGCTGCAGAGTGCCTGAGGTGTGTGCAGGAAGATTTTGAAGCGCATGTTTGCAAAGAGTTTGACAACTGTGTGTGTATGTGTGTGTCTGCCAAGTGTTCAAGGTGTGTGTGAGCTCTGAGAGTTGATGGATCCCAGGGAGGCTATCAGAGCTGACCAGGCCCAGAGCAGCAGGCAATAATCACATGCTTATCAGCAGCAGCGGAAGGAGAGGAAACAGGGCTGGATGGAGTCCCACAGGCCTGGATAAGCTGGGTGTGTGAGTGTGTGTTCGTAGGGCTACTGTGCTGTGGTCTGCTGGGAGGGGGGGAGCAGCATCAGTGCCAGAGATGCCAGCAGGATCAATAGACGCATTCATGAGGCTGGAAGCATCATTGGTGATTTGAGTACGCGAGGAGCAGGTCACTGAACAAATCGTGCACTATCATCTGTACACACTGTTTATATACACACGTTCTTATCAAGATATATATATATACACATATCTATATAGATATATAGATATATTTAAAAAATACATTTAAAAATATAAAATACATAAAATCAGTCACATAATCTCTGAAACACTGAAATATGGGCTGTATTTTTGGAAAGGTCTCTTTTATATACAACATGTGACCAAATAGTGCCTTCTTAATGTCGTGTCACTGAGTGCTTGTGCAGGGTCAGACTTTATAAATCAGACAGCAGAGCGGGGGTTAGCATCCCTCACGAACAGTTTAAAATCAGTAGCAATTCATTCCACCTTAAATCCCAGATTCCACACTGCACACTCGTCGTATAGGCCCACAATTGTCATGGTTACCATTAATGACTGTGTACCAACAGCACATGAGGTTAATGTATACGTGCCCACAGACGTCAAACTAAAACTTTAGAATACCACTGTTTTAAACTTCACACGGAAAAAGCCTGTCTATGGCTGTAGTGTCAGTGTTTAAGATGTCTGGATGTGAAGGATAGTAAGTGCCGTGTAGTGACTGAATCTCTGGGCTGGCAGCCGTCACAGCAACGTTTTCCAGCCCACCGTTGGCCCTGTGTGAGCAGGTCTTTAAGCTGGGAATTTAAGTAAAGTACATTTTACCCAGAGGATGCTTCTGGATCCGCTTTCCCCAAAGCTGAAATGTACTGATGAAGCAGCTGATAACAGCAAAGCCCAGCAGCCGAGGTTCTGGTGATTTGCACATTTGAAAAGAAGTTTATTCATCTATTTAAAATTGACTATATTTTGTTAAAAAGTAGATCATAACATGTATTTCCTTGGCATTTCGTAACAGCTTCCACAGGATTTCAGGGTTACTTCTGCCTACGACCGAATATACAACCGTTTCTGATACGGACGTGGGCAGCAATGCTTGAGACGCTCTGTAAGTACATCCTCGTGACGTCTGTGTATGTGTATGTGTTGTACACATGTGCAGTCTGCGTGGTCATACATTTAGGTCAGTGTGTGGATGTGAACATAAGAAGCATTACAGAGCACTGGAGGGTGTGTGTGTGTGTGTGTGTGTGTGTGTGTGTGTGTGTGTACTCACGTGGGGTCCTCTGTGGCAGTGTGGTGTTCCTCCAGCTCGTGGGCTTGTTTGGACCAGGGCACCTTGGCCTCCACTGGCAGGGATTCTGACAGAGAGACAGATGTTAGTGTCATCCCAGTCTGACACCAGCGATCAGGGCCGGCGTTCATCAAGCACCTCAGAGTAGGAAACTGATCCCAACTGGACCACAGTGATACATATTGTTCATAGTTTTAGGCTTAAAAAAGGCTACAATGAGTAGGTCTGGTCAAACTGCATGTAATATAGAACATCTGTTGTAAAATGTCAACCATGAGGAAGACAGTGACTGGATTAACACCTCTGTTGAGTGGTTTTGTGCATGATGTTAGTGCCTCATCTGCTCATCTGTAAGCTTGCAGAATATCAGTACTCCAAACAATGATGAGATAACACAGAATCAGCATTTACAGTCATGTCTGGATGCACCATGCCCAAGGTTTCGGCCAAATTGCCTGTACATGCATGATGCACAGATACAGCAACCCTGGCTATAAATACAGGTACCATCCAAGAACGCCAACAAAACCTGTTGCAAGAAAATATTAAGATAGGGAGGGGTCGGACCTTATTAGATTTAACTATTTTTTACCCTTGACTGAGAAATGAATAGTGTTACTGTGGTACATGTGAGAAATAGCCTCCACGTCACCCATTACAGTCCATGAGCGCACACATCTGGAGGGTAACAACCATCCAACACATTACATACTAGTAACGGTCCAGATGTTTCCTTTCACTTCACAAACTGGCATTATGTGTTGTTGCACCTGCACTATTTAATAGATACACTTCTTACATTATTTGATTATACTGTGAGCTCCTTAATGTACTTTTTGTGTGTAGCTTAGATATATTCATCTGTTTATATGTTTAATATGGTATTAAAGACAGTTACTCTCTGTATTTATCATGTGTGAGGAAGAGCCTCGTGCTCGAGATATAACATAATCTAATATAGATATATAGTATATATCTATAGTATATAGTATATAATATAGATATAATATAAAGTCCTTTCAACGGGAGCTACTTGGTGTGCGGGTTTAGTTTTTCAACGTTACAAGAAAAACATGATCTACTGGTTTTATTTGCTATTAGTTGATAGTGATGAGGAAAATAAAGAGACCAAATACAAATTTCAAAACCTCACAAGAGAGATTTGTAATCTGGTGAAAGAACACGTCCTCCCAAAAAGGTCAGACTACTTCCAGAGTCTGTGTGAGTGAGTGAGTGAGTGAGTGAGTGAGTGAGTGAGTGAGTGAGTATGTGTGTGTGTGTTTGTGTGTGTGTGTGTGTGTGTGAGGCAGAGCACATGTTCAGATAACAGCTAACTGTCTGTGTTTGGGTTCATTCTAATACTGCAAGTTCTGTTTTCATGAAAAAAGAGTTCCTGAATACTGCAAATATAACATATAAAGATCGAATTGAGATAAAATCAAACTATAAACAACTTCTCTCTTTCATATGACAAAAATGTTGACGATATTGAAACAAATACGCAGGGCACCGTCGTATCTTGCACATTTTAACACACGCATTAAAATGATTTGAATCTAAAATTGAAATCATCAAATCTCAGATTTTACTTGGAGTTTAATGCCAGCACTTTCCACAGAAGATAAAGTCAATGCTCCACGGGACTTTGTGTTTATGCTGAGGGTTAACTGGCATTCAGAGACACACATGCATGTGAAACTGTGGGCTTCTTTCAAAGGATGCAGCAGTTTAATGAGCAGAGATCCATGTTATGGTGGAAGATAGATCATAAATACATTTCCACATGGCGGAAGCTGATGCAAATGAAGGCTATTGTTTATATGGTGAAGGTGGTGAGTGTGGGCTGCAAGGACAGTACACACACACACACACACACAGCTCAAAGAGCCCTGAGTCACAACTACAGTGCTGTTCGACCAATCACACATCACACCATACATTTTATATAATAGCTGTGCTGTATATTTGCTTGTATGTGCAGTGTTTTAGTACATGTGCGTGTGAAGGTGGTGGTTTTGCATCTAAGCACTGCTGCTTTGTAGTTTTCACAGTGCAGATAATACAAGATACTATATTAATATACATATACAATAATAGTGTATGAGTGAAATAGAAGGTGAAAGAATATAAGATTACTTTTATTAATTCCTTGTGTGCATGTCTTTCTGGTAATGGGAGAATGTGTATCATCTAGTATCCAACCTTTGGGCTTGTGGCAGGCGATCGGGACCAGACAGTCTTCTTTAACGTGAGGTTTGAGTGACGCTTCACAGCCGCCAATGTGCTGCCCACGATGGTCGATGCACAGAACCACCCGGTAACGCAGGCCGCGGCCACAAGTCACCGTGCACTGCAGTGGGATGGCAACACACACGTTACCCCACGCAGAATACACATCACAGGTGACATCAATCAACTCAAGGGATTAACACTTCAACTAACTTAGGTAGTGGTTCTCCACCTTCATGTCTACTTGTTATCCCAGCGGCTCATAAATCTAGTGAGCTGGTCAGTTGTGACCAGTTCAACCATCATTTCATACTTTAGGAAGGCTCTAAATATATAAAAAACATAACTTTGTGTAGTATAAATATATCTTTTGTTTGTGTTATTCATCTCACGCCTCCTCAGATTGATTTTACTGTTTTAATCTAATCGTTTGTTTTCGATTAAGAAGCTAAAACCAGACAATGATTATCAACATTGTTGCAGGTTAATTATCTGGATGTCAACTAATTGATTAAGCTTCTAATCATCAGTGTGATCTATATATGTCACCCCCCCACTAGTGTAGACACACTTACTGACCTGAGACCACTCCATGGCCACCCACTGGGGGCAGACAAAGACGTTGCAGATCTGTCGAGTGACGGGTCGAGGGGAGTGGGTGCACTTCCACTCCTCCACCTGTGAGAACTGTCCCTGGGTGTCCTCCTCCACACACAGCACGCTGCGATCCTGCCAGCCTCCCCCTTCCCCACAGGACACCGAGCACTGGGTCCAGGGGCCCTGCTCCCAGCTGCACACACAAGGCACAGGGGCCAGGCTCGCTTTATGCTTTATCAGGTGTAATATGTATGATTGTTGTGAACACGTACAACAGCTCGGGCTGGAAACTCCATTTGTTCTTGTGAACTTGCAGAAATGAAAAGCGTCAAGTCAAAAAGGTCAAGAAGATGTAAATGTTTATCTTTACAAAAACAAGGAAAAAAATGACATTTCTTCTTAAATAAATGTCATGTTCATTGAAAAGCTGTGGACAGGTGGGGGTTGGGATCTTGATTTCATATGTCCCCACAGTGCCAGACTCTGAAAAACAGAGCCCTTTAATCTTGATCAGGACCATTTCTATGATCTTTTAAATCACTGAAATCATGGGATGAGATTCTCTGACAGCTAATATCTGGTCGTCTTAACTCTTAAGCTGTCAGTGATTCCACCCAGACCCCCATGATACTCCTCACACATAAAGGAGGGCGAGGACAATTACCAGGCAGCTTTGTAACAATTAAGGCTGCCCTTCATAGTAGGACTGTCATATTATGCTGTAATCACATAAAAGTGGTAATTAACAGCAATTTCACTGCCAGTGGGACATCAGCCAGAAGAGACCACAATTTAGTTTCTCCTGCTCGTGCTGTACAGTAAAAGAGAACGGCTGCACCAAAACAAACAAGTCAAACAATACAACAGCATGTTTAACCATTAAGAACAATACTGCTGCTGCTATTCACAGTCAAACAAACCAACACGAACCACACAATAAAAATGGAGTTCAGTGCATGATAGTGTAAACATGCATGCATGGTGACATTTCAACAGAGTAATTCATCATGTCTGTGGAGAAGATCAAAGTCCAGAGGGCCTTCTGGGTAGGAGCTTCCTAGTGTGCAGCAGTGTGCTCCTGCACAGCACGTCTAAAGGAAATGATGGCTTATTATCGCTCTCTCGCTGTGACAGAGTGTGAGGCAGTCACCACCGATCCCACCCGGTGGGACCGCAGTGCCAGCTGAGCTCACAGAGCTGCAAACAGCACGTCTGTGCAGCACACAGCCAAGTACCACCGGGAAGAGTTGTATTAACAAAGGATGGGCGAAACTGGAGTGCTTGCTTGTCCCGACAAGAGCTTTACTTTGGGAGGCCGCTGTATGGAGCAGCACTTAGTTGCTACTTTTAAGACACAGTTTTTACCATTTGCACCTTCTCCGTGTAAAATGGTGGTATTTAAATGTTTCTTTAGGCTGAAGGGAGGGTGGTCAAGACTTTTTTGGAAGAGAAGAGAAGGCCTTTTATGTTTTTTCACAACCCAGGCTATAAAACTGGCCTCCCTGTGATTTATTGTGAAAAAACAAACTAATCTCCATGTTCATAACGGTGCTGATTGAATAACTAATAAAGATCCTCCTGTGCTCGTTTTCTTTTCTGTCCATGTTACAGCAGTTAGTTCATCGGGATAAAGCCCTGATGTAGAAGAATGAGCACCTGTAAAGTTCATATGCACACTCCGACTCCTGAGAAACTTGAAATTTGGCTTTTTAGCAGCTAGATGTTGCACTATGTTCACCAGCTAGTTGCTCTCTGATGTGTGATGCTGGCCAGGGAGCGTACAGTGGGTTTATTAATGCTTTTCACTGACAGCAGCTGCCGGCTGCTGCTAGAAACTAGGTTGGGGATCTCCCTGGAGCTGTGGGGGAGCAGAGTTGGTAAGGAAGACCTTTCACATACAAGCAGTCATGTGATCCATTAACTTATTGTCTTTTTATTTTACTATCAGCTTAAGCAGAATGCCACTGGAATAGTCCTTGTTTGGTTTTGTTTGGCTCTAGTTTCACATTTGTGCATTGGTGGCTGTTGTGAACATTAAGGTTTATATCCGGGTACACCATCTTGCAGTATTTTTGCTTTTTATAGTTTTGCTGGGGATGGTAGAAATGCTGGAAACATAGGGATCAGCTCACCTCCCCACCTGAACCATTTTGTTTCTCAGAACGTTTTAATAATGTCTATCATTTATAATGTGAATAATTTAAGAAAAACATGTAACATTTATTTAAAAAACCCACAAAAAGCACATTTTATCCAAGAATATGGATGAAGTGTAATGCTAATTGCTTTGGAAGGCTTTTTGACGTAGACACATTTCTCCAAGACTCTTGTATGGAGACGATTTTCCACATCATGCTGTTATTTCTTCTACTTCTGGTTAACTTCTGCATCTGTGGATATTTTCCAACCAGTAATCATATCATGGAATTCCAAACACTTTCTGCCCACTCACTTCCTGTGTTACATCTCACCCAGCAGCCTGTCCAAACTGGAAATAAGTCAAATGATAGAAGAAAGACAGCACTGAACTGTTTGTTGAGCCTTTTAAAATGAAGGATTGTAATGGTTACTCACCGAGGCAGCGGCTGGAAGTGATCGTATGGCATCACCTCTTTGAATCCATCACTGGAGAAGACAAAATATTACAAAACACTAAGTGTATGAGACTATGATAGCCAGGTAGACGCCCTGGAGGTCATATGAATCTGGGGAAAGCATTTATGATAAGTGTAATCCCACACATAGTTCCTGTTAACAGCAGTTTGGCCATCAAGGTTATAATAATCGTAAAATAGCATCAAAAGAAAATGATTTGCACTGCTGATTTAGCATCTCAGCTCTTTAGCCTATTGATGAAATCCTCCATCGATCCAGCTCTTCACAGAAGAAGCAGTGAGATGTGTTAAGAGGATAATCAGCTATGTCATACTGAGAATCTGAGCCTGATAAGTTCCTAAGCAAAGTCCACTCAGCAATGCCAAACAAAGCATGTGGGGGTAACAGGACTGAACCTTGTTGGATTCTATTCATGGAGTTATGAACAGCTGAAGTCCTGTCAGAGAGTCCTTGTGCAACAGACTGGCAGTGTTTGGGGATTTTACCAATCAATTTAATGTCTGCTTATCCATTTCCTTTTAGATAGTGAGATGAGAACATTGTTTCACTCTTGTGTTTGTGTGTTCAGTACAGAGACGTCAGAGTACAGAGTCACGGTGTGGTTAGCATAGCTTAGCATAAAGACATTCACCTCTACAGCTCACTAATAACACGGTGTAGCTTGTTTGACTCCACCACATCCCGACATCTCTGTACTAAACACTTAACCATGAGTGGTATCAATCTTCTTATCTCATCCTGAAAATGAATAAACACTTGAACTGATTGACCTAATCCTTGTGAATGTCAGTCCATTCTACATCTCTGTGAAGGTTTTAGCTCATTACTTATACAGCTACAGCCTTGCTTTGGCTAATGTTACTTGCATGCTTGTTGTTCAACACAACAACTAACTTACAGCTAATCTTACATGTAGCTTTGTCCTTTTGTTGTGCATTTTGCTGTTAGTATTTGTTAAGGAGCAATTACAACATCCTTTAAATGGTTGACTTTTCTACGAGCATCGTCCCTGTCAAATAACCAGAATGAAAGAAAGCACTTAGTGGAGGGCAGCACCTCAGCAAAGCCTAATTATCTCCAAAGATAGCCACTACTTTCATAGTCAACATTGTACATGGACGTGGACATGGACAACATCATGGCAGGTGGTCATGGCACTAGGGAAGAAACCACAGTGGCACCAAAGTCTGTGGGTTGAAGGGGAAAGGTATGAAAATGTTTATCATAGATGTAAAATACAGTTTGTGATGATCCCCACCTCTCTGGGCAGGGGTCCATGTTGCACTCCTTGAGTTTTGGTGTGGGTTTGGTGTTTTCAGGATAACTGTTACAATGGTGCTCAGACAGGGTCTGGCTGGATCGGATGTCTGTGCACTCTGCAGAGTTCAGCTGATAGCCTGGGGGAAGAAAGCAGGTTGTTGTTAGTTACTGGGAAAAGTTACAGATAGCAACAGATGAAGCTCATGAAAATGATGTTAAACCATTATTCAAACACAAATAGACCTGTTTACAGTTACTGTACACTGACTGATGGTCATCTCACCTCCTCCACAGGTGACCGAGCAGGGAAAGAAGTCGGTCTCTCTCCACTGGTACCTGATTGGCTGGTAGAAGAGAAACTGGACAACTGTGTCCTTGGAGCCTCCATACTTCATCTGTACAACATGTCGGGTGAATGAATAGCAGAGAAGAACCACATTATGTGAAGTAGTGTAGGGTAGAGGAGCTTCAGAGTCGCCTTTAGACCTCAGGATGAACCTTGGAACCACCAGAGGATCTGATGCTACTTGTTATAAGGGGTTCACATCAGTGTAGATTTTAATCGTTGTATTGTGTTATCTGTGATCAGACTGTGTCATGCTTGAATTAAAATACACATTCCTTAACTTCACTAAATTTGTCTTCACTCCACCAGCATTGAAAACACAAGCAGCCCAAGTTGACCAATCCCAGCTGGACCTGCAGTCTTCACGTGGTGCCTCTGTAGCTGCTGGAGCCCTTCAGTGTACTTACATTTTTGTGTAGGTGGCTAGTGGCTCCATAGCCACATCATAACGCCTTAACACATCACTGTTAATCCTCCTTTAGACTGTGATCCAGCTTTCAACTGCATCCCATGGTCTTCACCAGCAGTTGCAGATGGATGGGGACAGGGAGATGCAGTTGAAAGCTCCAGAAAGAGCGAATAAGTTTATTTCTCGAAACCAATATTTTCAAAGCCAAGTCTCAGCCAGTCACTTTGCACAGCTCTTCTTTTTATTATTATTGTACATTTTCTATTTAGTGGTTTTATTAAAAAATGTTTCTGTATATATCTATGCTCTTGTTGGCACCCACGCACCAAAACTAATTCCTTGTATGTGTAAACATATTTGGCAATAAATCTGATTCTGATTCTAAAGATTAGCAAAATCTTAAAATACAATGTAAAAAGCACACATATTCAGTGTAACCAAGATAATCTGATCTCTCCTCTTAGCTCTGATTAAAAACTCCTTGTTGTAGCTTTTATTCAGAAACTTTGTGAAGGTGGGAAAGAGGTAATGGATGTTTTCAGGTTAGAAAGTTTTGAATGAAAGTTAAGGTCAGTCAAACATCACCTGGACAGTTCTGGCTGATATCTTTCAATCTAAAGAATTTTAGATAAAGTTACACCTTCAAAAGGGCAAGAGGCTGCCTTAAAAAGTAAAATGCATGCTTTCCAACAGCCGCTTCTTTGCTTTTGATGATGTAATTGACATGTAATCTATTACAACCCTGCAGCTTTGACCTTGTGGACCAAAACTACTGAATTAGTCTCATACACTGATCTTTCAAACTAATGCGTCATATTTAATTAATTGTATTTACATACTGTAACTTAAAGCATACGCAGTGTGGTTTAGCAACAATAACTCATCAATGGTGAAAAGCCAATGAAACAAAAGAGGGGACGTGTAGAGTGAATTAGCCTCTGACTGAGTCAAATGAAAAAGAATAGCAAACATCTGGCCCAACAGTACAGCACCAAGAGTTTAATCTGAAAATGTCTGCCCTCCAGCACGCATGGGATAACCAGAGACTGCTGTAACAACATCGATCCACATCAGTAAGTCCGTAACCAGCTGTGTATCATTGTCAACTGTTAAGCATGAGCACAGGCAAGCTGTGTTTAAACTGCATCCAGAAGGAAAGTCTCATTGAAAGGTTTCTCTTGTATCCACTTGAGATTTGTAATCAGCACTAGAGAAGTGTGAAGCTGTAAGAGACCTGGTGTCTCTGGTGTTCTGGTTCCAACATAAACTGGACAAATCCTTTTCATCCACACATCAGATGAATCTGTATGCAATCAAGGATCTGGATCAGACTCTTCACACTGTATCTATTACATCAAATCAGTAGCTGCTGACAGTTTATAACATGAAGGCCACTCTTGGTTTAAGAGCTAAACTTGTCTGATGGGAATATGATAAAGTAACCGCTCTTGGTGCATTAGGCTGATATCCAAATCCTGCATAATACTTTCAATACTTTGCATCTTCCCTACAGTGTCTGTGTCATTCAGTTGCAAGCCCATTGGTTTCTATTTACATAGGAGGATCACTAATATATAGTCTAATTTTTAAGTTCACCAATAAGAATTATTTGCTTTCTTCCTGAGATCGAGACAAGAACATCGATATCGATCTTATGTCTGTTCTTACTAATTAACAAATATCTCTTTTGTTCATTTTGGACCTACACACACACACACACTTAAAAAATGTAATTTTGTAGTATGAGAGGCAGTCACAAGGTGAAAGAGTCAAGTTCTGGTGTTGGTCTCTGTACAGGCACGATGGTAATAAACGTGGCCACCTCACCTTAGATTTAGATTTAGCCTCTCCAACAGTAATAAGAGTTGTGCCGCTGGCAACAACCTCACAATCTCATTTCAAAGAATCCCTGTGTTGCTAAATATTATGCAACAGACTGATTTATTTATGGTGTATCTCTTATATCTGTAATAAAATATGTACATCAGAAGCCAAAAGTCCTACAGCTGTCTTGCTATAAACCTGGGCCTGTCCTCTTTCCTTTGTTTCACCTTGATAATGTAATCAGCGCTGAGTGGGCCGTGTGTCCTGAGTGTCTGCCTGTCCGTCCCTCTTTGGAAATCCAAGGATGTGTTTCCGATCACGTAGGAGCCTACAGACACCAGGCTGGTCTCCTCCTTCCTCCCCTGAGGAGACACGGCTTCGATAACTGAGGGAGAGACAGAAGGCAGAGGGGCATTTATTAATGTGCAGTAACTTTGAATACTAATGTTATGTTTTAACTAAGTAGCCACATATATCTAGATGTGAGAAAATGCATAAAACATGATGAGCAAACCTGAGGAGGCTGAAAAGTGTTGTACACTCCAAACCAAAAAATGGAATACAGAAATAAAGAATAACGTCTAAGTTGGGATCCGGTGTGCAGTGGGATTTAAACGTATACAACAGTAAATGCAGAAAAACACTATTTCTAGGGCAGAAACACCATCAGACAAGGAAGGGCAAAGCAGGTAATACAATCCTGCAAGAGCACAACTGAAGTCAAAAATCAATAACTCAAGATAAGCAGGAGGACCGAAGAAAAAAAAGCAAAGAGTAAAGTGGAACTAAATAATATACAACACAAAAAAAGTGGGCACAGGACAATATCTTTGCAGCAAAATATTATTTTGTTATGTTTCGAGCCAGTCCATCCATTTTGCAGAGCTTTCTGAGGTCCAGCAGGCTCAGCGGTGCAGGCGGGATGTCCTTGTCCTCAGCTACGTCCTCCAGCTCGTCCTGGATTTCCCCAGGCGAGAAGGAATTTATGATTCCTCCACAGTCTCCTGGTTCTGCCCCGTGTTCTCCAAAACCTCCAACGAGAGACGTCCAGAAGAGGCCTCCTGTCAAATGCTCAACAGACTCACTTTGAGGGACCGGAGCAGCAGCAACTGTGTCCACTTGTATCTGCGCCCTCTTTCTACTGGTTTAGTTTATAGAGACCTTCACCTTCAAGCTCGGCTCCCTCTTCCACACCACAGTCTGTTACAGGAGGAGCATTTGCAAATCCAGAACAGCAGTCGACCTTCAGTGCCCCCCCTCCGTGCAGGGATCTGGATCTTAGGTGCACCTGCTGCTGCACAATGAGTGATTTGAAGGTGTTTTGTTAAGGGCGTTAAGGCTCAGCTACATTGCACAGCTTAGTCTACTTTGCCATGATGCTAGCAGCTTAAAACACTCAAACCAAACAGTACTGGTGGTCATCTTTTCCAGTTTACTCGTTTTTAAACTAAACTACAGTTTTTATTTACTCAAAATAACTTGTGTGGCCTCAACAACTTTTAGAAATCCTCCACTCCCAGGATGAATATGATGCGTCTCATTACTTTGTGCCTTTGGCATCGGGCTACAGATCATTCTGCTCTGAACCACCAGATATGATATTGATTTCACTCACTGCTGCATGAGTCTGAATTCAGAGGAGGACACATCTAACAGAAAAAGTCAGTATATAAGTTGTGTATGCATCCTGTGTCCTTCCAGTTATCAAAGTGAGGTTCTGTAATGTTACTGTAATCCAGATGTGTTTGTTGAGCATCAGCAGCAAGATAATTATGTGTGGGGAAACAGATAGAGAGATAGTTGTCCGTTTCAGATGGTGCAAGACAGAGCACCATTGCTCATGCTGCATTTCTACTTCTACTTGTTTCTATTTAGACTTCTTTCATTTTATAATTAGAAATCTAAAATGTCTAAAATGTGACAGTAATTATTATTATTATATAACCGTTTTCTTCCCCCCAAAGCTTCCACAACAATTAATCTTATAGCCTTGCCATAGCTTTTTTTAGTTTCAGAGTTCATGAACTTAGCCGAGCTGTAAATGTGTGTTTGATTTCCTCTCTTTTACTGAGGTTTCTCTCCCTTCTGCTTCCCTCTCTAGTGTTCCCCACCCGCCACACTGATCTCCTGGTAGCTGATGAATGATCTGCTAAAGTAATTCTCACTCCTTGATTCTGAAACATCTGACAAAGCACACATCCAGTAAATCCTGCAGCTCTTCTGGGTATTATGCTGTTGAAATTGAGTATATTAGCAGCGTAAGACTTGTGCACATGGTTTATCTGCTTACATCGTGGACTCTTGCACTCCTTTCAGCTGACAATAAAACAGGTAGGGAAACCCCAAATGACACAAACAAACACTGAGAAATGCTCCGAGGATGTAAATCACAGGGTTCAAGTTTTTAAGGAAAGGTTTTTAATTCTTCCTTGCTCAATATTTCAATCCATATTCACTTTCACAGCTGTTGTTTGTTTCCTTTGGTTTGGGCCAAAGAAAAGAGAAAGTCTAATTAGTGCTGGTTCATTTCATGTTCCCACAGACTTAATACAACCCAAACCAAGTGGAGGAAACTCACTTTCCTTTCACTTCACAAGCTCGCAAAGAAGTACACAACTATGAACATCATTAGTTTAGCCTGCTATTGGGCCTTATGTGAAATAAATAGTGAAACAAGATGAGGCGTCCTTACATAATATTAGTAACAGTTCGGATCATCTTAGTTTAATAGTTGTTGAGCTGTTAAAATCAAATTTCTACCAATCAGATCAACAAACCACACGACGTAGAAGGAGAGAATAACTGACCACATCACACCTAAACTACAGCCGCCATTAGTTCTTCCAGGGGCGCTGATTGGTCTGAGCCACTGTGGTAGGTAGACAGATCACTGGTTTCACAATATTTCTAACACCGTAGGGGATCTAAAGGGATATGACCGGACTCAGTGTCAGTTCTCATCACTAGGATTATGTGCTGGCGATCTGCGCAGAGTAAAGTCAGCAGTCAAACTCTGAATATATCAGTAAATGTACAGTTTGAGCTACAGTTAGTCAGTAAATAAATGCAGCTCCTCCTCAAGACCCAACTCTCTGCTGACGTCTAGTCAAGAGTTAGAAAATGTTGTCCAGTTGGCTACAAAATATGTCATTGTTGGACTTGACTTCGATGACTTTATTCATCTATATTCAATCATATTATGCATCGACTATTAAAGACAAAATATACACAAATAATTTATTTAAACTGAACTAAATTCAGTTTTTCTTCAGAAGTAAAATAAATAAATTCCGTAAATTCTATTTTTGTGGTTGTTTAACACCATTATCTCTTATATTGAGGTTTCCTCATTAATAAATCTAACCATGAACATACAGTGTGTGTGAATACTGCGTCAGTCTCCGAATCAACTGAGCTGATGGAAAACAAAGTCAGTGCAGAAATACTGATTGTGCATGTAAAGGTAAGTAAGCAGGGGGCAGTAAACATACAGCTGATAAATATTCTCTGGGCTCACCGATCATGGCAGGTCCTTTAGCACTGAGTCTGAGAAAGCGGCTTCCCAACGGCACCTCCAGCACCGTCTTCAGGGCTGCAGGGACACACACTTCAACATTCAGTGCAGTGCAAGAGTAAATATCATGCAGTATAACAGAGAGGAGATTCAGCGACAGTATGGGAGGTTTCGGAGAGACATGTTGGACAGCATTCTCCACCTATAAAAAACATCATAAAAATGGATGTATGAAAATAATTGAATCTGCTATCGCGTCAGATTGAAACAAGAAGAGAACAAACAACTGCACGTCAAGCTTTTGCTGATGAGAACGACGTGTTCGGCGTACTTCCTGCAGGATTCGCTCAGCACGTCCTCACGTTTTCTTGTTCTGATGAGTTGTAGGCCACTTTGGTCCGTGCACGTTGAAAACAGTCCTTGTGAGCTTCCAGACTTGCAACTTGGTCTGGCGATGTCGGGCCAAAATCCCCAAATTTACACCCATCTCCTCAAAAGACATGTGTGTCTATGCCAACACACACTGTCAGCCAGCATGCAGTGGTCTCAGCAGATGGGAAGTCACTGATTCACAATTATATGATACACTGTTGTTGCTGCTGCAAAGAAAATGATGTTGATCACTTCCTGCAATCTCTTGTTTGCAGCGCATTAGTCTAAAACCCTGACAAGCCTACAAAAGCCCCCATCAACAAAACGCAGTTACTCAAAATAATTATACGTTCAACCAGAGTCAGAGATCACACTGCTACATTAACATTTTGGATTTACTCTTATTCATGGCTTAAAGCTGTCCATCGCAATGCTATCATTTGCTCCCATCATCCCTGACAACTGAGCAAACATCAAGTGAGCAATAATGATATACATATATATATATATATAATAACAGTTAATTGTGACCTTGAATCAAGTCAGCACAACAAATTGTTCAAAATTAGATGTTGAGAAAAGGACGAGTCACTTCGAGAGGAGATAAAAGACCTGAAGATGTCCAGGGACCAAAAGTGTACCATTTTATGCATTATGTATACCGCCGGCCTCGGAGAGTAAACTATTAAAAGAAGAAAGTACAGCACACACCATGGTGCCACTTTTGGTTGTGTTAATGTGAAAACAACAGATGAGAGTGTGAGTTTTTGACATCTTTTGTGTGTGTGTGTGTGTGTGTGTATGTCTGTCTGTGCTCATGTATGTCTGTATTTGTGAGGACCACATGTTTCAACGATGACAGTATAAGACAAAGAAAAACTGTCTCAAGTGAAGTGAGCGTCCACACTTTGCACCAAGAGAAACATTCTGTCTTTCACCTCGCTCACTTATTCTCTGGTGACTGATGTGTTTCTGTTTCTTTATCTCCTTTAAGGTCTCAACGCATCCGGACATTTTAGAACTATTAATACCACACTAATCATAACTATTTTTAAACATTTCTTAAAACAACCACTATTCTTTAAGACCCAGTAATGAACAAAACCACTGATCACTGGGGTAACAACATGTAGGTGATAGCTTGGGCACACAACCCCCCCAAACTAAACCCAAACAAGCCCATTCTATTGTCTTCTGCATGGTGCCTCAGCCGCTGGTCTTGACCGATGGACCAAGGGTCTGTCCCAGGTTGTCCCAGTTGGATCCGCCCAGAAAACCTCCAAAGAGAGGCGTCCAGGAGAGGCATCCCATCAGATGCTCAAACCACCAGAACCGACTCATTTAGATGGACAGGAGCAGCAGTTCTCCTCCATTCCCAGGCTGGGCCCTAACCCCTGGACTCTCTGGTCCTGACTGTGCTCTTTCATAGATGAATACATTGCATGGACCAAAAGAAAAAACATCTCATCCTAAATGAAAATAAGATGAAGTTACTTTTAAGATGAATGGACAGGATTGATGCTCTGATTTGGCTACTTGTGGTCAAATCAGTGCTAATCCATCCATAGCCCAAACCTAATCTTAGCTGATCCTAGCTAGCTGTGCTGAACGGATCATCATGACACCAAAACCCCAAAGGGAAGGAACAGGTTAGCTGATATCACCACCACAACACTTGACAGGTGTACTGTACCGTATATGACCATGCCGGGTCGAGCTTTCATTTTATTCTTCACATTTGCTTTGATCTAGAGCGAAGCTCCGCCTCATTTCATCACTCAATATGAGTCTCTTCTGTGCAGTCACATGTCTGTTGTGTCTTGTCTCACTCGCAACAATCCCCACCGGCATCAGAAACACGAGCAGCCCGAGCTGACCTATCACAGTCCTCGCAGTCCCCCAGGTGCTTTCTGAGGAGCGTATCTATGCCCCCCACCTCAATGTCACATTAAAGAGACCTTTCAAAGGGTTTTGTCTTCTCAGCAATGCTTTTTCTCTACATTAAAGATGTGAATAGATTACTACTTGGTTTTTTTTTGCAGGAGAGACAGTTTTCTTGACTCTAGACATTGATATCTCCACGTTGGCTGAACAGATTTTTGCCATTCAAACTGCATTTGCAACGTCCACCTTCCTTCACGCAATTCAAACTGCAAAGACAGTCCTCACTAACAGCCCTATGACACGGGACCCTGGGAACATAGAGATGAGCCCGTATCAAATAGCCCCAACAAACGGATACACTTTTGAGAAAGGCATGCGTATCTTCGTACCTCCATAGCTGTGCTCAAACATAACTCATGCTTTAGGTTAAGGCTAAATGGGATATGTTAAAATGAATTGGAACACATTTCGTGTTGGTGCCTATTTGTTCAGGCTAATAGTTACTGGAAAAGGCAACAAGCCCTTGTTCTGAGCTTCTTATGCTACTTTCAGCTGCCTTTCCATGTGTTTTGTTCTTCCACGGCACGAGGGAGGGAGCACAGCTCGTGTATGACTCACATTGAACCCTTACATAAAAGAACATTTCTCCTTCACTGTAATCCCTGCTTGTGGTAAAAGGCCTCTCAGTGACTGAAGGAGACCACCACACTACAGGCACTGCCATCCCTAAATCTGCCTGCTGTACAGCTGCACAGCAACACCGATCAACTTTAAATAACATCCACACGCGTGCTAACGTCAGCGAGCCTCGCTAACCAGTCAATCACGAGCCTCTCGTGAGGTCATGCTCACAGTGTACACAAACAGGACTGAGCCAAACTATTGGAAATATTTACTGCTGGGGAAGGATTTCTATTATTCAGCTTTCAAAGATACTCTCACACTCGAAGTGTTTCTCCCTCTGTGGGTGAGCAAGGAGGTGTAACGATTACAGGAACTTCAGAAACAAATGGAGTGTTAATTCTATTTTCCACATTTTATGAGAGTTACTTTTCCTTCTGGCAACAAATGAGCACTGAGCTCAAATAATTAAGCTGCTCTGGCTGCTGGCCACAGGGCTTTGCCCACTAACACAATTATGCTTGGAAACTGCATCTGCAATGCTGTAAATTTATGGAAGCAATGAAATACATTTGCATTTTCTTTCTGTATTATAAAATGGGGATTAAGCCCAGTATTTTTTTTTTAAGTGACCTTCAAAGTAAATAAGGTAATGAAACATAAGTTATGAGCTCAGTCTGCTGGACCCATAAACGAAGGCTTTAGGGAATAGTCGCCAATTCATATTCCAAATGCAAAGACTGATAAATAGTAGAGCCATGAATAATGGATATGGAGGAACAAAGGTGACACTCTGAGTCTGTAATGGTAAATAAACTCACTAACCAAAGTAAGCCTGAATGGTCGTGAGTGACTTACTGCATCAGCTCTCCCAGTTTGAAACAATGTGGAGAGGACATGAGAGACTGGAACAAATGATTCTGAGAGGTTGAGTCTCTCTGGCCAGAGAAACCTTTGACACAGGCAGCCACAGATTTCCCTCCCGCCTCAAACGAGTGCTTCACAGCTCCAACCATTCTCAGAAACACACAGTATGTACTCAAAGAAAATAGATAAACATCTGTTAAACAAGGTAGGCTTAGTTAAGAGGATAAACTTTCCAACATAATGTGAAAGCTTCATTATTTTTGGTAATTATAGCATGGCTCCAGACTGCAACCTCTCACTTAATGGTGTTGGCACTCTGATTTGGGTGATCACCTCTAGTGGTTTATGATTGTAAAGACTTTGGATCATCATCATCATCAGGTCTATTGTTTAATTTGTCCAATACATTACCACAAACATTACCATCAGCCCCAACTGCACTTTGCATTAAGCAAATGTCATCATGCTAACATGCTAACCTGAGATGGCAAACATTGTAAACATTACACCTGCTAAACAACTGGGGCTGCTGTGGTGACCATTTTGGCATCCTGGTGTTAGCATTTAGCTAACCAAGCTGCTAGCATGGCTGTTAACGCTCAGACTTGTTTAAAGGAAGTCTCTCAACACACCATGGAGGTCCACGGTTGGAGTCACCCTTCCTGAAGTTGGATGAAACTTATGCTCACGTTTTGCTCACATTAGTCTAATTTAGAACGTGGGCCATCTGGCTCTCTAGCCACTCTCCCTCCTTTTACTGTCTTTACACTAAATTTGATCTTTTATATATCCCTTTTACATTACATGTAAATCTACAGAATTGTGAATTTGCAACTACTGATGTGACTGATTTGTCACCTACATTTGTATGTGAAAGATGTAATAATACTCCTTCCTGCAGTGCTTTTGGCTTATGATTGACAGGTCCACCAATTAGCTTGTTGAGAGTTGGGAGAATGGTGACTTATCAGCTTCTCTGTAGAGTTGGTGCAAGAAGGAATTCTTGTGCAAACTCCATACGACTTGGTAGTGTTACTATATCTGTTACCTATAGGTAGCCCTACAGCTGTAGCTTGGAGCAGACATTTTATTAAACCGTTTACTGGCATTGTTCAATAAACTAACTAATCTTTGCTTTAAATGCACCCACACAATAAAATACAGACCTCGTTTTGTCATTCATGGGTTTGTTGTGTTGAATTGATTTGGTGCATGTGACACCTTCATGTGAAAAACACATATCTGCCATAATATAGGTAAAAATCTCTGCCAAGCATGACACCAGATGAGACTGTGGGGTAATTTAGGCATCCAGCGAACCCTTTGACACGGTGGTTTACTTAAACCAGCTCATTCTTTTGCTGCATTATGGCTGAATAAATCTGGGATAAACTGCACGGAACTTAAATGCACTCTGTCTCCATTGGCTACTGGAAATGTGGTATTAGGCTTTGAGGCTTAACATGATGGTAAAGGTCTTTGGTTAGACTCTGTATTTACCCTCAGTACTTTTGGGGTACAGGCCTAAAGGAGTCTTTGACACAAAGTGTTACTGAAAGCTTGCATTGAACTTTTCATATTTGTTGTCTTGTTTACTTATTAGATAAATGTTGATTTAAAATCGTAATTTTGCAAATTTGCTAAAACTATTTTATTTCTTGTACTTTGGTCCTACTGACTATGCAACTATTCCAACTATACTGATTCAGGCAGATGATAAATGTGATTTAGAAAATGTGGTCTGAAGTATTTGCACTGTGTACATTTGATGGACAAAATAACACAAACACCTTTCTTGCGGGTTGTTGATTTAAACCTGCGGTCATTTCTGAAGCTGAGTTGGTGTTTGAGTGGATTACAATAATATGAGGAGGTCCTGTTGTTTTTCTACCAACCTTCATGTTGATCAAGACAAGAGGCAACTTGAACAACTTCCAAGGTGCAGGGAGAAGTTGTTCTTTATGCTACAAGTGAACATTTCATTTGCAACAACAGATAAACACCATTCTTCAAATGAATAAACCAACATCAGTTTGAACGATATTCCAGTGAGTGCACCATAAAAAACGCTGGAGTTTTGATCTCTTAGGATCAAGACGATGGAGCAAACACTCCTCACTTTGTGCCAAACCTTCATCCTCAGAGTGCAACTGCCAACATTGTCCAGACTTGCAAATCATGGCAGGTTAAGATGCGTCTCTGTTTTACGTTGCTTAGTTTTCCTCTATGTTACGAACAGTACTGGCATCACCTCTGCTGATCTCTAAATACCCCCCCACATATTAAAACCCAGAGAAATATTTACATGGTCACTGGCTGTGATTTCTAATCCTGCCATATTCATTTCCACTCGCTGAAGCCAAAGCAACTTCATTTGAAACATTTGATACAATAACCACAGTTCAACAGCCAATAACTCTGGCATGCATAATATATTTGCTGCCAGTGTGTACTTCATTAACCTGTTAAAACCTGGGAAATGCTGAGCAGTCCTGGGAATATATTTAAACAAATTGCATTTTCACATTTCCAATGTTGTAAAGTTGCTCTTTGTGCAGCCGGAGCCTCCACATCTAACAAGACGAGAAATCTTCTGTTCAACAAATACATCTGTTCTTGTTTTTTACATGAGGATTATTCAAAGCAAAATGTTAAAAAGTGAACATGAAGTATTTATTGCTTGGTTTGTTTATTCAGCAATATTGCAGAAACCTACAGCAAGCAATGAATACTGATCTCCTCCTGGCCCCAGCGCTTTTCTTTCTAATCGCTCGTGACAGACCGAATGATCAACGCCGAGCCACTTTTGTTTTTCTAAATCAAAGATGGAAACTCATTTAAACTAATTTCCAAACACACTTTCTGCTTGGCTCCTTCTACATTATTATACAGAGTTCTTGGGATTTAACCAACTCCAAGCAAACATGGAAAGAAAATCTCAAGGACGAGGATTGGCCAAAACAAACACATTATGAATTTAATCTCTGGGTGTTAAATGATATGAAAATCTGTGAGAAAAAGAGTCATTGATGCGTGGATGCTGTACCTCCATCTGCTTGTGGGTGGGTTGTTGTAGCCAGATGGCATTGTAACAGTCCAGCCTTGATAAATAAATGCTGGAGGGAGAGGCGAGAGGACAAGGGAATGAGAACGGAGCAGGCCAAAGCTGGTATGGCTCCTGAAGGCAAAGACCTACATGCAGCCAAGACAGGTGAGAGTCACACATTTCCAGCTTTGTTAGAGGCTGACTGGGAGGAAGGCTGGGCAGAGAAACCGCTCATGGTTCATCCACTGTTATGAAACCATCCGAGATATTACACCTGAGCTGAAGGTGTGTTCTCTGACTTCATGTCCACCGTAGTGAGAATAAGGATTAGCTTGGAGACACACATGCAGATCATTGCGAGTCCGATACCTACATTGTTCAGGTGTAAGGTGGGCTAGGGCCTGTCCTCGCACCAGCCGGCATGTGGAGCCATCGCCACCACAGACTCCGCAGTTATCCTCCCTGGCACCGCTGGCCAGCTGCCGATCACAGCCCACCTCCTGCACACACATCAGATACACACTCAGAAAGAGATACGGGGCCGACCAATGGAAATGTCAAGGCAGCTGGTTATACAGCACACAGAGTAAGGCTGGATCATGTGCATCATGCAATCAATTAACAAACAGAAACAATACTTTACTTTATGACTAAATACCTGAAAACCTAATGGCACTTTGTGTTTATCGCTAATTAGCTAATGCTAGCAAGTTTTAGCACACTGACATGCTAATTTGAAATAGCAGAAATTGGAAAGGAAAACTAATTTATTACAACATTGCTAAACATTGATGAAACGTGTGTCTGTGTAATGGATATAAAAATCCATGTTTTTTTGTAAGTATACTTAAACTAATAGCTATAATATTCATTTTTTTATTATCAATTATCAGCTAATAGCAGTTCAATCCTTTGCTATGGGGATTTCGGGGATTTGTCTTCACTTCCAGGTTTGTTCAGTAGGGGGAGCGTGTTGCTGGTGGATCACTCGTTATACATTGGACATGAAGCCAGAAACACTGTGTCCGTTTCATTCCTGTTTATTTCTTTCCTTTACAGGGGTGCAACATCTGCCTGTGTTTCCCCCCCCATATTTTAAGTTATCAGCAATTATATTGGTTACTACATTGTTATCACAACGAGGGAAGTAAAACTCCATAGTTGTCCTATAAAGGTGCCGGATAATCATTGTGAGGATGTTAGCATTATAACCTTTAACCTTTTAACAGTTACTTCGCCGCCATCTCGATGGCCAAATATCAACTCTGTGCATATTCTACATTTCATATTAATGAATTCCATCCTGACATGTAACTTCCTGTGGTTGTGCAAATTGTGACTCTTCTCTCTGCTGCAGAATCTCTTAGGGAAGTGAGACTGAGTGCCTAAATTTAACTTTATTGAATTTTGAGACCTTAGAGGTGACCTATGAAAAAAAAACATATTTTAAGGATTTGTTGCCACAAGTTGGCGATCAGCATAAGGAATAATGTAACCATAACACCAGATAAGAACACACTGATTATGGAACAGACTGAGCTGAGCCATAAGGCAGATCTTGTGATTTACAATCCAACCCTCACCCCTATGGTCACGAGTATTGTTTAGAGACAGAAAGCATGAGATCGCAGATACTAGCGGCCAAAATGAGTTTTTTCCAAAGAGTGTCTGGGCTCAGTCTTAGAGATGGGGTCAGGCAGAGGGTTAGACATCCGGAAGGAGCTCCAGGTGGAGCCGCAGCAGTGTAATGTTGAAAGCAGACAGTTGAGGTGGTTCGGGCATCTGATCAGGACGGCTCTGATCAGGATGCATCTGATCAGGATCGTCATGCTGAGTCACTGTGACAGGTTGACAAAACAAAGTGACAAGTACACACACACACAGCATCACACACCACTGCTCTATTCCCCTTTACTCCAAGGAATTGTGTATATTTCCTCTTCTCCATGTATACAGCTGGGTTCCATGCTGCTGTGTGGTGTATTATTAATCCATATGCATGCACCGGAGGAGGGATTGGCCTCATTCCGTCACTGACAAACTCTCTGCCACAGTACCACAGAAAGCCAGCACCCCTTTCTGCTCTCCTGCCTCCATCACCGGGTGATGCCATTTCAGCCCTGCCACGCACAGTGCCCGCGCTGCATGCCAGGGTCGAATGCACATCCATCATCCATATCCCATTACTGCAGTACAGTGCAGTACCTGCGCGTGTGTCAGGCCCGTTTGTTGTGAGGGTTTTCAGTTTAATGATGCTACCGGAGCAGCCTGAGCAAACTGGAGTCCCTCCAGAAAGAGCTTTTTAACTCTCAAATCCTCAAAACTTTCACGCTGTATTCAACTTGAGCGGCAGAGTGTGGAACTGACGTAGAGGAGAGGCGCCTGGAGGAAATGAGCTCTGTTTGTGAGGTAGTTTATTCTATCTGGGTCTGTGCCAGACAGCAAGCAGCTTCCCCGACGTCTCGTAATCCTGAGGTCCGGTCCACACTGATGTTGACACATTTAAAAATAGGTCTTTTTAGTGTTTGTCGTTTTCGTCCTTGAACCCACACAGAGTTAATCACTGTTCAAAGTAAGTTTCGGGTGTCGGATGCAAATGTTCTCCTGGATCTTTCTCCAGTTGTCCACGGATGCATGGTTGATGACCTTTGACTTCTTCCCAGTTGATGCTGTGAGTGGTTTTGGTCTGGTGTTAAGAGACGGTGGATGTTTCCGCGGTTTGTTCAGTCTTGCGAGAGTTGGTCTCTACCTGCTCTGTGCGAACAATTGCCCCGAGATTACTTTGTTATGGTATGGCGCTCTATAAATAAATTGAATGGTTAAAGGTGCCGTTGTCAAAATACTTTTGATTTGTGCACTATGTGCTGCTGTGCACATAAACCCCTGATCTGCCTGGGAAGCTCAGTTAAGAGAAACAATCCCTTGACTACATTTGTGAGGGTCTGTAAGTATGACACATTTCCAGGAGACACAATAACTGATTGGAGAGCAGTGATTGCAGATGACGAGGGTGAAGAATGTTGTGGCCTTCGGTTTGAAAGCTATGAAAATAGACAAAGGATTTTTCAGAGATGCTGAAGTTTGTTTTTATCTAAAAAAATTGGTATTTTTGTTAATCATTAAACATATAGGTGTCACTTCATATCAAGAACACAGTTATATTGGCTGTTTCTGTGGACGAGGAAGAACTCAGCTTGAAAATGCATTCAGAAATCACAATTTGCCTTTAAAAAGGTGCACATTTCTCTTAATTTCTAAATAAATATTCTGAATTATTCCACCTTTTGGCACCTCACGGCGTTTACTGGAAGCGCAGTAATATCAGTGACAAAAACGTTTTGTTGTTTTCCTTTCAAAATAGGACTGGGAAGTAGGAAACTCTCAGTCGGTGTTGTACTTTCTACTGTGCAGATGAGAAAATCCAAGGAAGAAATCAGGCTGTTGGTGACTGAGCTCGAGTGAAGCATGTTCTACTGTGTAGCATCTCTAGTGTGTAAATGTCAATGTTGGGAAAACTTAAATCACTTTTAATTCCCACTTCAGCTGACACACTTTTACACTGTTCAGACATTTTCAATTCATCTATTAAACAGCATTTAAAAAATCCCAAGGAACATTGCCTGATAATCAGAATCACTTCGTTTCACGGACTTTGTGTTCATGTTGGCTCATTTGTTGTTGGAAAGGGGGTTAACTTTGTTCCGATTTACCCTAATCAATTGCAAGGGACGTATCCATTCCTCTGCTCTCACACTGCAGTTGACACAAAATCTGTAAAAACAGCTGCTTGCTGACTAGCCACTAGTTTTCATGGATGTACAGTAGCTAGGTAGCTCGCTATATATGAAGGACACTGATGATCACATCCTTAATTCTGCGTAAAAAGCTCAGTTTGGTCAATTGTTTCACACTTATTGAATCACTGACCAAATGTGGGCAGTAATTCAGAGGTCTGGAACCACCACAGCGCTCTAGGAAAACGTTTTTGACACAATATTTCCAAATCTGCGAGCAAAGCCTTCAAGGCTTTTTGCACTATTAGACATTTAGTATACGTGATGCTGTATTTAAGCAGCCCCGTGTGCTCGAGGAGATTATTGCTCCATTGCTTTGATGGTTTCCTGGTTTCGTCTTTACTGCCTTCACATCCTGCCCTCTCTTACAGAACTCATGTGCATGCTTGAGATGCTTCAATGATGCCACCTATTCTCCTGCAGTATCTGCATTTGATCACCTGTCATAGCTGTTTACTTATACACTAGTGGATCATCTCAGAAGAGAGCAGTCAAGTCAAACACTCTCCAGCCTGATGGTAGACAAGACTTCACACAGCCACAGGGACAGAGTGAAGCAAGGACACAGTGATACCATCAGCGCTGCGCCATTAATATGTGAGGTGAGTTTGTCTAAAGGAATCAGTGTTTCTCCTTAAATCTTCAGTAAACAATATCTGCAATATCATTTCTTCATCTCAAGTATAACCATTTTAGCATTTTATAAAAAACTAGAGCCAATGATTATATATGTTATTTCCAGTGTTGGGAAGGTTACTTTTGAAATGTAATAGGTTACAGATTAATAGTTATCCTGTTTAAAAAGTAATAAGTAATGTAACTATTTTGATAACTTCATTAAAGTAATGTATTTCATTACATTGTATTACTTTTTGATTACTTTACTTTAACAATTTTTTTAAACTGGGTTAATAAAGCTGAAAATAACTAACATATCCATTTAAATCAGGCAGTGTAAACCTCCCAACAGTTCTCAACACAGATTACTGTCTCCCCCAGTGCAGCCTGACATATTCATGTTGCTATTATTATGAAATAAAGTGATATTCTATATAGAATACGGTTTACACCCAATGATCAACCATGTTAATGTGTGTTTAATATTAAATATAATTTGGAGAAGTCAAATCACATCCAGGCCAAACCACTAGTAATATCCTCAGATGTGTCCACTAGGTGGCGCTACGGTTCATTTTGATTTAGTGGAGAAGAAAACGA